>JASDQU010012087.1:13695-28194 GCA_032191745.1 Picea mariana
ACTAATGACATAGTCAAATTATGATGTGTTGGGGATAAACTTTATTGTAGATCTGTAAGAAAATTCAAAGGAGGAATAAACAACACAGGTATCTTATAAATTTCTTGAATATCCATGGTATGTTGACATCATATATGTTCTAAAAAATTTACAATCTAACTAAGAAAAACCAAATCTAGGTTTTTGAAATTAAAGGCATCCAAATTTTGTATACTTGATGGTTCTCTGTATTGTAAAGATCTAGGGGGGATTTTTATATATTTTCTTTTAGAATATGAGGTAAAACAATGTATCAAATAGTTTCATAAGGGTAACTATGGAGGGCACCACTATTGGAAAACCACGGTGCATAAGAAACTTAGAGAAGGGTTTTATTGGCCTAGCATTTTCTTTGATGTATACAAGGAGGTGTCCAGTTTTTATTTTATTGGCCTATCATTTTCTTTGATGTATACAAGGAGGTCTCCAGTTGTCATGAAAGTCATATCTTTGATGGAAAAATGAAGTTTTTTCCCTTACCTTTGAAACCAATTTTAGTTGAAGCATGTTTAGGCACTGACGCCTTGATTTTATAGGCAATATTCATCCATATTATTCAACTCAACAAAAATGGATATTGACAACTATATAATATTTCACTAAGTGTATTGAAGTAGTGCGAACAAGACAAGCCACTAATGTTTTCATTATTCAATCTTTGGAAAGTAATATTTTGTCTAGGTTTAGCTTCCCAACAAAAATAATAATTGATAATGCAGCATATTTCAATTACAAGAGGATGGGAAATTTTTGCAATGATTAAAATATAAATATTATCCATTCCACATCCTATTAACCATAGGGTAATGGATTAGTTGAGTCATCCAAGAAGAGTCTGACAATAATTATCAAAAAAATGTGTCAAAAAGTTGGATTAGGTTGATGGACAGCCGGTATGGATTTTTGGTTGTCATTGATGTCAACCATTGGAGAGTGATATTGTAGATTGATCTCAACCCTTATTGATTGATGTCAACCCTTGGAGGAATTTCGGCAGTGAATTTTGGTAGAACAAAGGTTTGTGTAATGGACCCAAGGTTGTTTCATGTATAATGGTATGATTTTTAATATATTTGAAGGCAATAATGTTCTATATGGATAGTACATTTCACTCCATTTCCAGTGGTATGTGGAACACCACATAACTCCTCAAGGTTAGAAAGTTATGGTCATGAGAAGTTGGAGAACCCAAGTTTGGGTAATGGACCCAAGTTTGTTTGATGGATAATGGTTTGCGTTTTGATATATTTGTAGGAACAACTATTCTAGATATATAGTACATGTCATTCCATTTCTAGTGGTATGTGGAACTTCACATGACTCATCACAGTTAGAGATTTATGGCCATGTGAAGTTGGAGAACCCTCATGGATCATGTAGAAGCCCCAAAAGGTCAAAGTAGTCAAAGTGATTTAATAGATTTTAGAAGGTAAATAATAAATTTAAGTGATGAGTGTACTATAATTCAAAGTGAATACAAAATAAATTATTTAAATAATAAAGTTAATGGAGAAATTACTAAGTTTTCGAGTGGTTAGAAGTGGGTTTACCCTAAAATAAGGAAAGTGGATTAAGATGGTTAAAAGGTAACCTCTTGACGAAGATACATGAAAGTATAAATAAGAGGAAAGGATCTCTTATTTTAATCACACTTGAGCATATTGAATATATACAGGTGACTAAGGTAACCAAAGGATATCTAAGTCGAATTTTAGAAGGAAGGTGAAGTAACCAAGGCTGAAATTCAATGGAGGATAAATTCTTTTGATGATGCTTTCTAAGGTATGCTATTTACAAGTCATCTCACCATTTTCACAATAATTTTTCTTCTAGAATGATTCAAACCATGAAATTGGTATTGCATTGAGGAAACATATCCAAGTAGTTGTGGTACAAATTTCATCTTGTGGGTCAATTTATTTTTGGAGTTATGCTCCGTGGAAAATAGGGTTTGTTGTTGGTCCTAAAGCTAGTCTAAAACAAATGTTTCGGGTAAAAACGTCATAAATTATTCATAATAGATCCAAATTCAGTAAGACCAAATGGGTTGGTTAGATTAAAATCTATAGTATTATGTGTACAATTTTCAGATCCATACAAAAAATATTCTGTTCGGGGCACACTCTACAAGTTAGCTCTCTAAAATAAGCCATAATTCAACAATGTATGTCATTTTTTCTATAACTCCTTTTCTAAGAGGTTCCAAGTAGCGACACCTTGAGGAATTGCACAAAACACACTGAATAATAGTTTATACTATTTTCATATCTTTATTCATTATAGGTACATATGTATGATTATTTCAAGTTAGGGTTGTTGACTAATCCAATACTAGTCATGTGAGATTAAAGTAAAGTTTGATGAAAATGCTAGTCTCTTGTTGTTAAATTTAAGGAAGGTTTGCAGGGATGTGATCATATACACCAGGTCTATTACATATTTACAAATCATATTTGGATGATGAAATTGATGAGGGATTTCGGTTGAGGTACATGCTGGGTACATGTTTGAGACAAGTAGTTGATGAGTTGACACATACATGAGGTGTATAGTTGATGATGTTGGTACATCTTGATGAGTCATAGTTGATGAGTAGTTGATACATGATTGGTACATACTAGGTACATGGTTGGAGGCACTTGTTAGTAGTATTGTTGACACATGTTTTATGGATGATGTAGCATTGTCATAGACCCCCGACCCTCAGGCCAAGATCCGCGCAGAATTGTTCTAAATGTGCCCTCTTGAGTCTGATTGAATCTTAGATTTCCCCCATAGGAAATACCTCACACACACGACAGTGTATCCATAGGTCCTTATGAGTATGCCCCATGTGATCAAACACAAGAAATCACCCAAATCTCCTGACCTCAATAAGATCGCACCCTTCACAGAATCGAGATTTCGGGTTTCGCAATATCGTGATTCCTGTTTTCGAGTTTTCAGCTCTTCAACCCACTGAAACCCACCGAAACGATGAAATCTTTGGTCGCGTCCTCCTCTACAGTTGTGTCGCGTTTCGTGACTTCAAAAATTTCGATGCAAAGGACCCCGATTCCTTGTCTTCGAAAACGTCAAAATGTTGAATCCTTATACGTTCAGTAAAGGTTGGCTCTCCAATGGTTATGAACGAGACTCTTTCGCTGATTCAGAGTTTTAGACTTCGCGATTTCGTGAATCCAGCAGCAAGACTTCTCGACTCTCCAACCTTCGAAACCCCAAAATGGTCAACAAGAATTGACACTACCTGGTAATAAGTATGCACCACTTGTCTTATCAGCTGTCCTCTGTCTCTGTTGTGGATTCCTGCCACCTATCACTCTTCTCGGATTTTGGGACTTGAACAAGCCTTCGACTACCATTCCCCTACCACTTCGAAATCCCGAATTCTGAAATGGCGACTTCTATGGAATCAACGGCTAATAGCCTCCCTTTAGATCCGACGGCCCACGTTATTTTGGGCTTCCGGGTACCGAGAGTTTGAGACTCTCAATTCCAAACCACTATCTTCTTGGGTTCCCAAACCCTGAAAAATCGAAATGCCAAAACACCACTTTACCAATACTTCACGTTTCGCGACTTCACGATTTTTTATGTGAAGTGCTCTAAATCCTTGTCAATGGGAATGTCGAAACCCCGATCCTGAAGTGTCGAAATGCCACTTCAAGGATATTTCGGGTTTCGTAACTTCAGGGTTTTCAATGCAAAGGCCCATGGCTCCTTGTCATCAAGATTTTTGGTATTTCGAATCCCGAATTACCGAAATCCAAAAATTCCACACTTAAAAATCCTTCTCACGATTCAGGAGTTAGAGTGACCAAGGATTTTGGTTTACACTTCATACTTATGAACTATGAATCCCCAAAATGATCTTGACGGCTCGACGATTACAAATCAACGGTCGATGTTGAATCTTGGAACCAACATAATGGGTTTGTCCAATCCTTATCCACTTTGCAGCTCCTTTGGATCCTATGGTCCTCGCAACTTCATGAGTTCTCCACATAGAATTTCAACTGCTTATTTCCTCCTTAATAACTTCCGTGAAATGGACCAGCGTTCTTCCATTGGAACTTAGCTTCTGCGCGATAATTTCACTCCCTCCCTTTGAATGCTTCAAAGGTACTAATCCTCCTGAGATTTCCCTTGCAAACTCAAGTCTCTCAAAAGGACTCCTGAATGCACTCCTTGTGGAAAAATTTCAAATAACCCCTGGTTATTTGATTTCTTGGCCCTGTGCACTCTTTGCAGTAGTGGCCCTTCAATATTCAACCTTAGTTCATAAACTCTAAGGATTCAATTAGCCTGTGCACACCTTTCATGACTTCTGCTCTTCACTTGCACTTCTGTTGGAATGAGAACAATGATATCCCTCCTGAGCTTTCTGAGATAAAACTCATAACCCTTGTCAACACACACCTTGCGTACGTTTCATTGCACTCCTTACAGGAAGTCTCTCTCAGGAAGAGAAACATTTGAAACCCATTCTCTTTCTTCACTCAGAATTCATACATTCAACACAGAATAACAACAAAGACATAAGAGAGGGAATAAAACAATTGTAAGAATACCATTCAACACATGTAAACAACAAACATCATAACACCATGAAATATGAGTCAAAGCTTCATATATTAACTCAAATACTCTTGTACATGGGTTATTCTCTACAACTCTCTGCTACGACTCTCTTTTTCTGTTTTGTGCTAATGATACAATAATACAAGAGTGAGGGTGTCTATATCCATTTTCCCTCCTACACTCTAAATTGTCTAATCTCTTAATTCCAATTTACCTACTTTCATTAACAAACTTAAATGCCTATTACAATTTGACAGATGGGAGTAATCTCCCACGGATCTGTTCATATCTCCTAGGTATAAATGCAAAGTACGCCTTCTTCTTAACTATTACATTAATGCTTTTAAGTTCAAAATTCAAAATGTTGTTAATAAAAACGTGCTCTTTTTCCATCTACGCATCAAGCTGCTCCTTTGGCTAGACATGTGCTTTTGGCTCTGTAGGATGCTCCTGCATCATACTCCCTTGCTGAAAATTTTTCATGAACTCCTCTTCATGAGTTCTTGCATGGTCTGTCCATGCTTATGAATTTCTTCTTCATCTTCCCAACTGGCATCTTCAACTGGATGTCCTTTCCGTTTGACCAAGTATTCAAAATACTCTTTTCTCCTAGTCTTTCTTCTAATCCTCTTATCAATTATGCTTTCCATTTGTGGCTTTTCAGCTACAGGAATTTGTTTTTTCCATCGAATCTCTTTTTGTTCCTTCTCTGCTCCTGCTTCTTTAGCTCTATAAGGGTACAAATCCACAACATTGAATATCGTCGATCTCATCGGGTAATTCAATCTCATATGCGTTTTGCCCAAGTTTCTTCATGACCTTACATGGTACAATATTTTTCATGTTCAGTTTGTTATATGTTCCCCTTGGGAACCTTTCCTTCCTTAGATGTGCAAGAATCAGATCACCAACTTCAAATTGAAGTTCTCACCTGTGTTGATCTGCTCTCCGCTTGTATTCTTGACCGGAACTCTGCAATCACTCCTTGACTCAGTTGTGAAGCTCTCTCACTACTTCTGCAAAGTCTTCTGCACTAGCACTCTTGAATTCATATTGTTCTAAATCATTCAATTCAAAAACTCCCCTTGGATGCATTCCATATACAATTTGGAATGGACTCTACCCTGTGCTTCTGTTAAGTGAATCATTATAAGCAAATTCCTCCTGTGGCAGAATGTGATCCCACTGACTATGGTGTTCAGTCACTAAGCTCCTCAGCAAATCTCCCAAGCTTCTATTCACGACTTCTGTCTGCCCATCCGTTTGAGGATGATATGCTGACCTAAAAGACAAACTTGTCCCCAGCTTTTTCCATAAGGTCCTCTAGAAATGCCCTATGAACTTGGTATCTCGATCAGACACAATACTCCTTGGAAAGCTGTGAAGTCTAACAACTTCCTTGAAAAACATGTTCGAAATATGAGTTGTGTCACTGGTTTTCTGGCATGGTATGAAATGTGCCATCTTTGAAAATCTGTTGACCACCACAAAGATCGAATCACATCCTCTTTGTGTTCTTGGCAGTCCCAATATGAATTCCATGCTTACTGCATCCCACAACCTTTCTGGTATGATTAATGGTTGATATAACCCCGTGTTATGCCTTTTCCCTTTTGTGTGCTGACAAATCCTACATCTGTCCACAAATTTCTTAACATCTTTCCTCATCCCTGGCCAAAAAGATCAGCCATTCAACTTTGAGAATGTCTTATCATTATCGAAGTGTCCAGCCAATCCTCCACTGTATTTTTCCTTTAGCAGGTTCTCCCTCATGGAGCATTTTGGAATACATAACTGATTTCCCCTAAACAATAATCCATCACGGATCATTTATTCAGTCCATTGGCTTCTATCCCTGAGAACTGGATTCTCAAATGCTTCATATGCTTCCTTGAAATCTGGGTCATCCCTATACATTTCTTTGAGGTTATCAAAACCTAAACTCTTGACTCTGAATTCTTGCATAAGCAAACATTTCCTGCTCAAAGCATCAAAAACTTTGTTAGTAGTTCCAGAAATATGCTTAATCACAAAAGTAAAATTCTGCATGAATTCAACCCATTTAACATGTTTTTTGTTCAACTTCTCCTGTTGAGTCATGAATTGCAAAGCATGATTATCACTATACAAAAAAAACTCTTTAGGAACCAAATAATGTCTTCATGTCTTCAGTGCTTGTATGACTGCATAGAATTCTTTGTCATATGTTGAGTACTTGATCTTTGCTTCATTCAGTTTTTCACTGAAGTATGTGATCGGCCTATTGTCTTGGCTCAAGACCGCTCCAATTGCATCACACTTGACCTGGAATGTCTTTCTAAAATCCGGCAAAACCAGAATTGGTTGCTCCGTGATCTTCTTCTTCAATAGGTTGAAGCTCTTCTCTGCTTCCTCTATCCAGTGAAAATATTTATGTCTTTTCTTCACCATATCCATCATTGGTGCGCTGATTCCACTGAAATTTCGAATGCATTTCCTACAGAAACTTGCCAAACCATGGAAGCTTCGAACTTCAAATACACTCTTCAGTGATGGCCAATTCTTAACTGCATTTACCTTTTCTAGATCCATCTTCAACTCATTTGCAGAGATAACAAAACCCAAATAAATGAGTTTTGTCCTCATAAATGATGATTTCTTCATATTTATCAATAATTTCTCTTGTTGTAATCTTCTCATCACCGCAACTAAATGGTTTAAGTGTTCTTCTTCTATTTTGTTGAAAATTAATATATCATCAAGATATACAATGACGAATTTCCCAATGAAATCCTTCAGGACTTTGTTCATCAGCCTCATAAAAGTACTGGGTGCATTCGTTAAACCAAATGGCATGACAATCCATTCATACATCCCCTCATTCGTTTTGAATGTTGTCTTCCATTCATCACCTTTTCTCATGCGAATTTGATGATATCCGCTCTTCAAATCAATTTTTGAAAAAATCCTTGCTCCACTCAAGAAATCCATCAAGTCGTCCATCCTTGGCAATGGAAATCTGCATCTGATGGTAATCTTATTGATTTCCCTTGATTTTGTACACATTCTCCAGCCTCCATCTTTCTTTGCGCTGAGCATTGTCGGAACAGCGCATGGACTCAAGCTTTCTCTAATCAATCCTTTATCCCTTAGGTCTTGTACCTGGCCCTTAACTTCATTTTCCTGCGATGTCAATTTGTACGTAGCTTTGTTTGGTAAACTGGCTCCAGGTATAAGATCGATATGATGGCTTATACTCTTGATAGGTGGCAACGAACAAGGTAGTTTTTCCACTACTATATCAGCAAACTCTTCCAACAACTCCTCGATTTCTTCTGGTAAATCATCTATCCTCGTACTGGTCAAAACAATTTTGGGCTTCCTGACCACAATAAATTGTGTGTCTTCCTTCTTCTTAACCTCAATAAGAAGTTCCTTCCCACTCATGACAAGTACAATTTTTTTGATATCTGTTTTTACCTCTTTATCCTTAATCGGCAGCAAAATGTGAGTCCTACCATTCTTTTCTAGGGTGTATGTGTTCTTTCTCCCATCATGAATCATGTTTCTGGCATATTTCCATGGTCTACCCAACAATAGATGAAAACAATCCATGGGAATGCCATCACTTAATATTTCATCCTTATATCCTCCTATTTTAAATTCAACTAAACACTATTTAGTGACATTTACCTGATGTCCTTTTTGTAGCCACAAAACTCTGTATGGGCTTAGATGTACAATAGTCTCTAGCTCCATTTTTTCTACCATCTCTGTAGATACGAGGTTGTCTGTGCTACCACTATCCACTGTGACTTTGCATACCCTGTCCTTGGTTTTGCAAGCAGTCCAAAACAGACTGTTTCTTTGGGCTGGGTTCTCTACCTCCTTCTCCGTCTTCAAGAGAACTTTCCTCATCATAAAAGATCTTCTTCCCTTAGCATCTTCTGCCTCAACATTCCTTCCTTGAGTTTCGAAAATGTGAGTTTCACCACCATTTTTTTTCTTATCTGGACACTCATAGGATTTATGTATGATTTTTCCACAGACAAAGCATTTTACTTCACCACCTCTACCTCTTCCTCTTCCTCTAGCTCAAGGAAAAGTATTTTCATCAGCATACTACCCTCTCTGTGAGATTCCTCCTTTCTCATGTTGAGTTTGAGGTTTCTTCCCCTCTTCTTTATATTTATGAGTTCTGTCTTGGGCAATTGCTTTGCCTCTGGCTTGACTTCTACCTCTACCTCTTTGACCTTGCTTCCGGCTTAGCTTCTCTTCGGCTTTCAGAGCTATCTGATAAGCATCTTCCACATTTTAGATGGTCACCATGCTCATCTCATCTTGGATGTCATATTGCATACCATTCATGTATCTAGCAACTTTTTCATCATCGCTTTCCTGATGACCTGCTCTAATGTTTATCTTGTAGAACTCTTCAGTGTATTCTTTCAATGACATCAACTTTTGTCTCAAATTCTACATCCTCAGAGATAGAGTGATTTGATAATCCTTGGGTATGAATTTGGCTTTCATCTTTGCAACCATTCTATCCTAGCTTTTGATTTTTTGCTTGCCTTTGCAACATCTGTCAGCCTGCAGTTCATCCCACCATAGTGTTGCATACCCTTTAAGTCTATTAACGACATGTTTGACCTTCCTTTCTTCCTCGAAATCCTCATAGTTGAAGTATTTATCTAGAGCTCTAATCCAGTCTAAAAGCTCTTCAACATCCAAGTTTGCATCATACACTGGAATGTCCATTTTTTCTCTGGCACCTATCCTTGCAATAGCCCCGAATAGGCATTCATCCATAGCATTTTCGACTGCAACTTCTCCTCCTTCGTTTCCATCTTCATTTTCACTTTCAGCTTCTCTAATATCCCCAACGTCAATTGTGCGCCTCTGTTTTGTCTCTATGGCATCAAGCCTAGCATGTAATTCGCACATTTCTCTTTCCACTATTGGATCATGCATTGGCCTATCTCTTCTACTCAGCAGAATGACTAAGAAAAAAAAAAAATTCCTTCTCCCTACTACAGAAAGAAAAGGATTTTTTCTACGCTCTGATACCACTTGTTGCAGACCCCCGACCCTTGGGCCAAGATCCATGCAGGATCGTTCTAAATCTACCCCCTTTAGTCTGATTGACTCTTATATTTTCCCCACGAGAAATCCCTCACACAAACGACAATGTATCCACAGGTCCTTATGAGTATGCCCCATGTGATCAAACACAAGACATCACCCAAATCTCCTAACCTCAATAAGATTGTGCCCTTCACCAAATCAGGATTTCAGGTTTTGCGATATCACGATTCTTGTTGTCGAGTTTTCAATTCTTCCACCCACCTAAACCCGAAATTCCGAAATGATGAAATCTTTTTCCGCGTCCTCCTCTACAGTTGTGTCACATTTTGTGACTTCAGAAATTCTGGTGCAAAGGACCTTGATTCCTTGTTTTCAAAAATGTTGAAATGCTGAATCTCGATACGTTTAGCAAAGGCTGGCTCTCCAATGGTTATGAGTGAGACTGTTTCACCGATTCAAAGTTTCGGACTTCACAATTTCGTGAATCTGGTTGTAAGACTTCTCGACTCTCCAACCTTCGAAACCCTAAAACAGTCAATGGGAATTGACACTACCTGGTAATGAGTACGTGCCACCTGTCTTCTCAGTTGTCCTTTGTCTCTGTCATGGATTCCTTCCACCTGTCACTCTTCTCGGCTTTCGGGACTTTAACAAGCCTTCAACTATCGTTCCCCTACCACTTCGAAATCCTGAATTCCAAAATGGTACCTTCTACAGAATCAATGGCTAATAGCCTCCCTTTACATATGACGGCCCACATTATTTCGGGCTCCGAGTACCGGGAGTTTGAGACTCTTGATTCCAAACCACTATCTTCTCGGGTTGCCGAACCCCGAAACATCGAAATGCCGAAATGCATACTTCGTGTTTCGTGACTTTGCGATTTCTTATGTGAAGTGCCCTGAATCCTTATCAATGGGAATGCCAAAACCCCAATCCTGAAGTGTCAAAATGCCACTTCAAGGATATTTCGGGTTTCGTAACTTTAGGGTTTTCAATGCAAAGGCCCCTGGCTCGTTGTCATCAGGATTTCTGGTATTCTGAATCCCGAATTACCAAAATCCCAAAATTCCACACTTAACAATCCTTCTTTTGATTCAGGAGTTAGAGTGACCAAGGATTTTGGTTTACACTCGAGACTTACGAACTCTGAATCCCTGAAATGATCTTGACGGCTCGACAGTTACAAATCAACGGTCGATGTTGAATCTTGGAACCAACGTAATGGGTTCATCCAATCCTTATCCACTTTGCAACTCCTCTGGATCCTACGGTCCTCGCAACTTCGTGAGTTCTCCATGGAGAATTTCAACCTCTCATTTCCTCCTTGATAACTTCTATGAAATGGACCAGTGTTCTTCCACTGGAACTTAGCTTCTGCATGATAATTTCGCTCCCTCCCTTTGAACGCTTCAAAAGTACTAATCCTCCTGAGCTTTCCCTTGAAAACTCAAGTCTTTCAAAAGAACTCCTGCACGCACTCCTTTCGATAAACTTTCAAATAACCCCTAGTTATTTGATTTTTCAGCCCTGTGCACTCTTTACAGTAGTGGTCCTTCAATCTTCAACCTTAGTTGATAAATTATAAGGCTTCAATTAGCCTGCGCACACCTTGCATGGCTTCTGTGCTTCACATGCACTTCTGCTGGAATGAGAACAACGATATCCCTCCTAAGCTTTCTGAGATAAAACTCAAAACCCTTGTCAACACACACCTTGCGAACGTTTCACTGCACTCCTTACAAGAACTCTCTCTCAGGAAGAGAAACAATTAAAACTCGTTCTCTTTCTTCTCTCAGACTTCATACATTCAACACAGAATAACAACAAAGACATAACAGAGAGAATAAAACAATTTTAAGCATACCATTCAGCACATTTAAACAACAAACATCATAACACCATGAAATCTGAGTCAAAGCTTCATATATTAACTCAAATACTCCTATACATGGGTTCTTCTCTACAACTCTCTACTACGGCTCTCTTTTTTTGTTTTGTGCTAATGATACAATAATACAAGAGTGAGGGTGTCTATATCCACTTTCCCTCCTACACTCTAAATTGTTTAATCTCTTAATTCCAATCTACCTACTTTCATTAATAGACTTAAATGCCCATTACAATTTGACATATGGGAGTAATTCCCCCCATATCTATTCATATATCCTAGGTATAAATGCAAAGTACGCCTTCTTCCTAACTATTACATTAATTCTTTTAAGTTCAAAATTCAAAACGTTGTTCACAAAAACGTGTTATTTTTCCATTGGCACGTCCAGCTGCTCCTTTGGCTATACATGTGCTTTTGGCTTTGTAGGATCCTCCTGCATCAAACATACTTGTATTTGTATATTATTAGAAGCACATATTGATCTTGGTAATGATTATGAGCTGTTGTGTTATGATTGGTTGATGCACATCTTTCAGATTTGTCTTGGTGATTGATCTTGGTGAGTAGATCTGATTTGGTTGATAAGATTGATGAGACAGGTTGTTTTCATAGTTTGTTTGGAAAGGTTGTTGTGGCATGTAATTTGTACAGTTTTGGTGCATGGTTGATGCACTTGTTCATGGTATAGGCTTGTGCATGGTTGATACACTTGTTTATGGTACATGTTGATTATAGGTTGAGGTACAGGTTGATGCATGGCTCAAGTTATTTGTATGAGTCTTTTGGTGTAGGTTGATTGGTACAGATTTACAGCAATATATCTCACAATTATAATGTGAGAGTGGTTCCATCATTCTACTTATATGTCAGGGTGGTTGAACGAGGCAAAGACAGGTGGTTGTAGCCACCTTCCAGTTGTAGCCAGAGAACATAGGGGGTTGTATCTAGAGAATTGGGGAGTTGGAGCCTCCCTCGGGTTGTAGCCTAAGAAACTAGGCAGTTGGAGCCTCCTTCCAGTTGCAGCTAGAAAACAAAGGAATTTGGTGCTTCCAATGAATTTAACTATTAAAGACATATAAGAAAAATAATTATGTGGTTTTTTCCCTCCTTGGGTTTCCACGTAAAACATTGGTGTACTTTGTATGTGTGTGATTGCTCATTTGTTAATTTTTTATTTACTTTGCAACTATTGGATGATAATGCTACATTGATATAACACTTGCATTTTTTGTTGAAAAACAATTAAATTGATATATTATTGATTCGCCTGCCCTCTCAGTAATCCAACAATTGGTATGAAGGAAGGTTCCTTTAGGAAACAATTTAACCATTGGAAGAAGAACATGGATTATTCTGAGAATGGAGTATCAATTTTTAATGGTCATAATGGTTTTAAGTATGAGATGTTGAGCAAAAGGACAAAAGTAATTTTACAGGCATAGGGACATTATATTTGGCTATCAGTTGTTACAAGATATGATAGCTCAAAAATGGAAAAGACTACAAACAAGAAGGAATTGAAGAAGAATAACAAAGAGAGGGTGTGCCCTTTCTGATGGCCAATTTTTCACTATATGTTTTAGCGCATTGATTCGATTTCGTATTTTTTTTTAAATTTTACCCTTTAACGGTGCACCCAATAGTAATATGAACCATTGTGTTTCTTTTAACAAGATGCATCGCGGATGTATTGGCTTATAAGTGCACCGTGGAAAGTTTATGGTTTTTAAATTAATTTCTTAGGTTTACAAATTTATTTTTCTAGTGCATTTGTTATATGAACATCAATGCACTTTGTTATTGGGGGCACATCGGTGCACTTTTTTGTTGGGGAAGCACCATTGCACTTTGTTATTGGGGGCGTACTGGTGCACTTTTTTATTGTGGAAGCATCAGTGCACTTTTTAATTGGGGAGCATTGATGCACTTTGTTATTGGAGGAGCAGCGGGGCTCTTTGTTATTGGGGGAGCACTAGTGTTCTTTTTTATTAGGGGAGCACCATAGAACTTTGTTATTGGAGAGTACCACAATGCATTTGATTTCTTATAAAATAAAAAACAATATTTTAGTATTTATATTAATAATGGTTATCAAAAGAATTAGTGTGTTATGTTTTAGAGCACCGATGCGCTTTGTTATTGCAGGGAGCACTCATTCACTTTATTATTAGGGATGCACTAGTGCACTTTGTTATTTGGGGAGTACTATTTCACTTTCTTATTGGGGGAGCACTGACAATATTTTAGTATTTAATAATAATAGTGGTTATTATTGCACTTTATGTACCCTTCAATCAACCCATCATACAATATAATCATATCTTGTACCCTATCTTTTATTCTAAGAAATATTTACAAATCTAATACATACTTACAACAAAGAGACTATGTTACAATCAACTCTAACTTCTCAGGTATATACAAAATACAAAATAGATGCAAATGATACTGCACAAGATTCCTATTATGTATATTAAGGGGCACTTTCATCACATAATGTTTTTGGGTGAAAATTATTTAGTTTAAAAAATAAGGCACCAACAATATCCATTCATGCACATGGTTAAGTGAGATAGCCTTGGCTTACAAAAGGCACAAGAATTGGTGCTTATTCATTCAAATTTTTACCTTTCATATTCATAATGGCTAGAGTATCTATCAAAATGGTCTTACATAAAAAAAAATATGAGATTCACTATTTACTCATTCAACTTATTATCTTTTATTTTCAAAATAGTCTAGGAGTATCCACTTAGACCCATTAAAATGTTAGATTATAGAGGCTTACATATTTAAAAAAGAATGGACAATGAAATTCCTTCTAGAGTATGTTGTATATAACTTAATAGATACAATGATCAATGTCAATGGAAGGGTTGTATATCAATAACCCTTCATTAGGAATAACACATACTATT
>JASDQU010012087.1:28214-38279 GCA_032191745.1 Picea mariana
CATGTCTTCAGTGCTTGTATGACTGCATAGAATTCTTTGTCATATGTTGAGTACTTGATCTTTGCTTCATTCAGTTTTTCACTGAAGTATGTGATCGGCCTATTGTCTTGGCTCAAGACCGCTCCAATTGCATCACACTTGACCTGGAATGTCTTTCTAAAATCCGGCAAAACCAGAATTGGTTGCTCCGTGATCTTCTTCTTCAATAGGTTGAAGCTCTTCTCTGCTTCCTCTATCCAGTGAAAATATTTATGTCTTTTCTTCACCATATCCATCATTGGTGCGCTGATTCCACTGAAATTTCGAATGCATTTCCTACAGAAACTTGCCAAACCATGGAAGCTTCGAACTTCAAATACACTCTTCAGTGATGGCCAATTCTTAACTGCATTTACCTTTTCTAGATCCATCTTCAACTCATTTGCAGAGATAACAAAACCCAAATAAATGAGTTTTGTCCTCATAAATGATGATTTCTTCATATTTATCAATAATTTCTCTTGTTGTAATCTTCTCATCACCGCAACTAAATGGTTTAAGTGTTCTTCTTCTATTTTGTTGAAAATTAATATATCATCAAGATATACAATGACGAATTTCCCAATGAAATCCTTCAGGACTTTGTTCATCAGCCTCATAAAAGTACTGGGTGCATTCGTTAAACCAAATGGCATGACAATCCATTCATACATCCCCTCATTCGTTTTGAATGTTGTCTTCCATTCATCACCTTTTCTCATGCGAATTTGATGATATCCGCTCTTCAAATCAATTTTTGAAAAAATCCTTGCTCCACTCAAGAAATCCATCAAGTCGTCCATCCTTGGCAATGGAAATCTGCATCTGATGGTAATCTTATTGATTTCCCTTGATTTTGTACACATTCTCCAGCCTCCATCTTTCTTTGCGCTGAGCATTGTCGGAACAGCGCATGGACTCAAGCTTTCTCTAATCAATCCTTTATCCCTTAGGTCTTGTACCTGGCCCTTAACTTCATTTTCCTGCGATGTCAATTTGTACGTAGCTTTGTTTGGTAAACTGGCTCCAGGTATAAGATCGATATGATGGCTTATACTCTTGATAGGTGGCAACGAACAAGGTAGTTTTTCCACTACTATATCAGCAAACTCTTCCAACAACTCCTCGATTTCTTCTGGTAAATCATCTATCCTCGTACTGGTCAAAACAATTTTGGGCTTCCTGACCACAATAAATTGTGTGTCTTCCTTCTTCTTAACCTCAATAAGAAGTTCCTTCCCACTCATGACAAGTACAATTTTTTTGATATCTGTTTTTACCTCTTTATCCTTAATCGGCAGCAAAATGTGAGTCCTACCATTCTTTTCTAGGGTGTATGTGTTCTTTCTCCCATCATGAATCATGTTTCTGGCATATTTCCATGGTCTACCCAACAATAGATGAAAACAATCCATGGGAATGCCATCACTTAATATTTCATCCTTATATCCTCCTATTTTAAATTCAACTAAACACTATTTAGTGACATTTACCTGATGTCCTTTTTGTAGCCACAAAACTCTGTATGGGCTTAGATGTACAATAGTCTCTAGCTCCATTTTTTCTACCATCTCTGTAGATACGAGGTTGTCTGTGCTACCACTATCCACTGTGACTTTGCATACCCTGTCCTTGGTTTTGCAAGCAGTCCAAAACAGACTGTTTCTTTGGGCTGGGTTCTCTACCTCCTTCTCCGTCTTCAAGAGAACTTTCCTCATCATAAAAGATCTTCTTCCCTTAGCATCTTCTGCCTCAACATTCCTTCCTTGAGTTTCGAAAATGTGAGTTTCACCACCATTTTTTTTCTTATCTGGACACTCATAGGATTTATGTATGATTTTTCCACAGACAAAGCATTTTACTTCACCACCTCTACCTCTTCCTCTTCCTCTAGCTCAAGGAAAAGTATTTTCATCAGCATACTACCCTCTCTGTGAGATTCCTCCTTTCTCATGTTGAGTTTGAGGTTTCTTCCCCTCTTCTTTATATTTATGAGTTCTGTCTTGGGCAATTGCTTTGCCTCTGGCTTGACTTCTACCTCTACCTCTTTGACCTTGCTTCCGGCTTAGCTTCTCTTCGGCTTTCAGAGCTATCTGATAAGCATCTTCCACATTTTAGATGGTCACCATGCTCATCTCATCTTGGATGTCATATTGCATACCATTCATGTATCTAGCAACTTTTTCATCATCGCTTTCCTGATGACCTGCTCTAATGTTTATCTTGTAGAACTCTTCAGTGTATTCTTTCAATGACATCAACTTTTGTCTCAAATTCTACATCCTCAGAGATAGAGTGATTTGATAATCCTTGGGTATGAATTTGGCTTTCATCTTTGCAACCATTCTATCCTAGCTTTTGATTTTTTGCTTGCCTTTGCAACATCTGTCAGCCTGCAGTTCATCCCACCATAGTGTTGCATACCCTTTAAGTCTATTAACGACATGTTTGACCTTCCTTTCTTCCTCGAAATCCTCATAGTTGAAGTATTTATCTAGAGCTCTAATCCAGTCTAAAAGCTCTTCAACATCCAAGTTTGCATCATACACTGGAATGTCCATTTTTTCTCTGGCACCTATCCTTGCAATAGCCCCGAATAGGCATTCATCCATAGCATTTTCGACTGCAACTTCTCCTCCTTCGTTTCCATCTTCATTTTCACTTTCAGCTTCTCTAATATCCCCAACGTCAATTGTGCGCCTCTGTTTTGTCTCTATGGCATCAAGCCTAGCATGTAATTCGCACATTTCTCTTTCCACTATTGGATCATGCATTGGCCTATCTCTTCTACTCAGCAGAATGACTAAGAAAAAAAAAAAATTCCTTCTCCCTACTACAGAAAGAAAAGGATTTTTTCTACGCTCTGATACCACTTGTTGCAGACCCCCGACCCTTGGGCCAAGATCCATGCAGGATCGTTCTAAATCTACCCCCTTTAGTCTGATTGACTCTTATATTTTCCCCACGAGAAATCCCTCACACAAACGACAATGTATCCACAGGTCCTTATGAGTATGCCCCATGTGATCAAACACAAGACATCACCCAAATCTCCTAACCTCAATAAGATTGTGCCCTTCACCAAATCAGGATTTCAGGTTTTGCGATATCACGATTCTTGTTGTCGAGTTTTCAATTCTTCCACCCACCTAAACCCGAAATTCCGAAATGATGAAATCTTTTTCCGCGTCCTCCTCTACAGTTGTGTCACATTTTGTGACTTCAGAAATTCTGGTGCAAAGGACCTTGATTCCTTGTTTTCAAAAATGTTGAAATGCTGAATCTCGATACGTTTAGCAAAGGCTGGCTCTCCAATGGTTATGAGTGAGACTGTTTCACCGATTCAAAGTTTCGGACTTCACAATTTCGTGAATCTGGTTGTAAGACTTCTCGACTCTCCAACCTTCGAAACCCTAAAACAGTCAATGGGAATTGACACTACCTGGTAATGAGTACGTGCCACCTGTCTTCTCAGTTGTCCTTTGTCTCTGTCATGGATTCCTTCCACCTGTCACTCTTCTCGGCTTTCGGGACTTTAACAAGCCTTCAACTATCGTTCCCCTACCACTTCGAAATCCTGAATTCCAAAATGGTACCTTCTACAGAATCAATGGCTAATAGCCTCCCTTTACATATGACGGCCCACATTATTTCGGGCTCCGAGTACCGGGAGTTTGAGACTCTTGATTCCAAACCACTATCTTCTCGGGTTGCCGAACCCCGAAACATCGAAATGCCGAAATGCATACTTCGTGTTTCGTGACTTTGCGATTTCTTATGTGAAGTGCCCTGAATCCTTATCAATGGGAATGCCAAAACCCCAATCCTGAAGTGTCAAAATGCCACTTCAAGGATATTTCGGGTTTCGTAACTTTAGGGTTTTCAATGCAAAGGCCCCTGGCTCGTTGTCATCAGGATTTCTGGTATTCTGAATCCCGAATTACCAAAATCCCAAAATTCCACACTTAACAATCCTTCTTTTGATTCAGGAGTTAGAGTGACCAAGGATTTTGGTTTACACTCGAGACTTACGAACTCTGAATCCCTGAAATGATCTTGACGGCTCGACAGTTACAAATCAACGGTCGATGTTGAATCTTGGAACCAACGTAATGGGTTCATCCAATCCTTATCCACTTTGCAACTCCTCTGGATCCTACGGTCCTCGCAACTTCGTGAGTTCTCCATGGAGAATTTCAACCTCTCATTTCCTCCTTGAT
Organism: Picea mariana; assembly: GCA_032191745.1. Taxonomy (NCBI): domain Eukaryota; kingdom Viridiplantae; phylum Streptophyta; class Pinopsida; order Pinales; family Pinaceae; genus Picea; species Picea mariana. Next base: position 32,453 of record JASDQU010012087.1, read on the forward strand.
AACTTCTATGAAATGGACCAGTGTTCTTCCACTGGAACTTAGCTTCTGCATGATAATTTCGCTCCCTCCCTTTGAACGCTTCAAAAGTACTAATCCTCCTGAGCTTTCCCTTGAAAACTCAAGTCTTTCAAAAGAACTCCTGCACGCACTCCTTTCGATAAACTTTCAAATAACCCCTAGTTATTTGATTTTTCAGCCCTGTGCACTCTTTACAGTAGTGGTCCTTCAATCTTCAACCTTAGTTGATAAATTATAAGGCTTCAATTAGCCTGCGCACACCTTGCATGGCTTCTGTGCTTCACATGCACTTCTGCTGGAATGAGAACAACGATATCCCTCCTAAGCTTTCTGAGATAAAACTCAAAACCCTTGTCAACACACACCTTGCGAACGTTTCACTGCACTCCTTACAAGAACTCTCTCTCAGGAAGAGAAACAATTAAAACTCGTTCTCTTTCTTCTCTCAGACTTCATACATTCAACACAGAATAACAACAAAGACATAACAGAGAGAATAAAACAATTTTAAGCATACCATTCAGCACATTTAAACAACAAACATCATAACACCATGAAATCTGAGTCAAAGCTTCATATATTAACTCAAATACTCCTATACATGGGTTCTTCTCTACAACTCTCTACTACGGCTCTCTTTTTTTGTTTTGTGCTAATGATACAATAATACAAGAGTGAGGGTGTCTATATCCACTTTCCCTCCTACACTCTAAATTGTTTAATCTCTTAATTCCAATCTACCTACTTTCATTAATAGACTTAAATGCCCATTACAATTTGACATATGGGAGTAATTCCCCCCATATCTATTCATATATCCTAGGTATAAATGCAAAGTACGCCTTCTTCCTAACTATTACATTAATTCTTTTAAGTTCAAAATTCAAAACGTTGTTCACAAAAACGTGTTATTTTTCCATTGGCACGTCCAGCTGCTCCTTTGGCTATACATGTGCTTTTGGCTTTGTAGGATCCTCCTGCATCAAACATACTTGTATTTGTATATTATTAGAAGCACATATTGATCTTGGTAATGATTATGAGCTGTTGTGTTATGATTGGTTGATGCACATCTTTCAGATTTGTCTTGGTGATTGATCTTGGTGAGTAGATCTGATTTGGTTGATAAGATTGATGAGACAGGTTGTTTTCATAGTTTGTTTGGAAAGGTTGTTGTGGCATGTAATTTGTACAGTTTTGGTGCATGGTTGATGCACTTGTTCATGGTATAGGCTTGTGCATGGTTGATACACTTGTTTATGGTACATGTTGATTATAGGTTGAGGTACAGGTTGATGCATGGCTCAAGTTATTTGTATGAGTCTTTTGGTGTAGGTTGATTGGTACAGATTTACAGCAATATATCTCACAATTATAATGTGAGAGTGGTTCCATCATTCTACTTATATGTCAGGGTGGTTGAACGAGGCAAAGACAGGTGGTTGTAGCCACCTTCCAGTTGTAGCCAGAGAACATAGGGGGTTGTATCTAGAGAATTGGGGAGTTGGAGCCTCCCTCGGGTTGTAGCCTAAGAAACTAGGCAGTTGGAGCCTCCTTCCAGTTGCAGCTAGAAAACAAAGGAATTTGGTGCTTCCAATGAATTTAACTATTAAAGACATATAAGAAAAATAATTATGTGGTTTTTTCCCTCCTTGGGTTTCCACGTAAAACATTGGTGTACTTTGTATGTGTGTGATTGCTCATTTGTTAATTTTTTATTTACTTTGCAACTATTGGATGATAATGCTACATTGATATAACACTTGCATTTTTTGTTGAAAAACAATTAAATTGATATATTATTGATTCGCCTGCCCTCTCAGTAATCCAACAATTGGTATGAAGGAAGGTTCCTTTAGGAAACAATTTAACCATTGGAAGAAGAACATGGATTATTCTGAGAATGGAGTATCAATTTTTAATGGTCATAATGGTTTTAAGTATGAGATGTTGAGCAAAAGGACAAAAGTAATTTTACAGGCATAGGGACATTATATTTGGCTATCAGTTGTTACAAGATATGATAGCTCAAAAATGGAAAAGACTACAAACAAGAAGGAATTGAAGAAGAATAACAAAGAGAGGGTGTGCCCTTTCTGATGGCCAATTTTTCACTATATGTTTTAGCGCATTGATTCGATTTCGTATTTTTTTTTAAATTTTACCCTTTAACGGTGCACCCAATAGTAATATGAACCATTGTGTTTCTTTTAACAAGATGCATCGCGGATGTATTGGCTTATAAGTGCACCGTGGAAAGTTTATGGTTTTTAAATTAATTTCTTAGGTTTACAAATTTATTTTTCTAGTGCATTTGTTATATGAACATCAATGCACTTTGTTATTGGGGGCACATCGGTGCACTTTTTTGTTGGGGAAGCACCATTGCACTTTGTTATTGGGGGCGTACTGGTGCACTTTTTTATTGTGGAAGCATCAGTGCACTTTTTAATTGGGGAGCATTGATGCACTTTGTTATTGGAGGAGCAGCGGGGCTCTTTGTTATTGGGGGAGCACTAGTGTTCTTTTTTATTAGGGGAGCACCATAGAACTTTGTTATTGGAGAGTACCACAATGCATTTGATTTCTTATAAAATAAAAAACAATATTTTAGTATTTATATTAATAATGGTTATCAAAAGAATTAGTGTGTTATGTTTTAGAGCACCGATGCGCTTTGTTATTGCAGGGAGCACTCATTCACTTTATTATTAGGGATGCACTAGTGCACTTTGTTATTTGGGGAGTACTATTTCACTTTCTTATTGGGGGAGCACTGACAATATTTTAGTATTTAATAATAATAGTGGTTATTATTGCACTTTATGTACCCTTCAATCAACCCATCATACAATATAATCATATCTTGTACCCTATCTTTTATTCTAAGAAATATTTACAAATCTAATACATACTTACAACAAAGAGACTATGTTACAATCAACTCTAACTTCTCAGGTATATACAAAATACAAAATAGATGCAAATGATACTGCACAAGATTCCTATTATGTATATTAAGGGGCACTTTCATCACATAATGTTTTTGGGTGAAAATTATTTAGTTTAAAAAATAAGGCACCAACAATATCCATTCATGCACATGGTTAAGTGAGATAGCCTTGGCTTACAAAAGGCACAAGAATTGGTGCTTATTCATTCAAATTTTTACCTTTCATATTCATAATGGCTAGAGTATCTATCAAAATGGTCTTACATAAAAAAAAATATGAGATTCACTATTTACTCATTCAACTTATTATCTTTTATTTTCAAAATAGTCTAGGAGTATCCACTTAGACCCATTAAAATGTTAGATTATAGAGGCTTACATATTTAAAAAAGAATGGACAATGAAATTCCTTCTAGAGTATGTTGTATATAACTTAATAGATACAATGATCAATGTCAATGGAAGGGTTGTATATCAATAACCCTTCATTAGGAATAACACATACTATTAAAAATTGCATTGCTCATGCTAACTTGATTACTACCTAATAATTAATAATTATGGCTCAATAACCTTCCACCAAAAATACCATATATATAATACAAAATGATAAAGATCATTCTAACTTGGATTATTGGTTTTGCTACATCTTATCATTGAATTTTGCATTATAATTCACAAATCAAAATAATTTGTATTATTTGTTTAAACTTTAAAATAACTAAAAATTAAATTTGATATAGAAGTTTATTTCATTATAATGTTATAAATATGCCATTAAAAATCAACATATATTACTCTTACCTTATAGTCAAAATAGGAGCTGAAACTAACTAATGGTTGCAATTGAATAAGATACCATGGAAAATAATATGGTTTTAATTTAAATATTGGTTTACATTTTGTTGAAAAAAGTGGTTGTAGTTTAATAATTCATTTAATTTATAATAACAACCATAATTTAAAATAATATAAATCATATTAATTTAGAATATTTATTTAAACTTTATTTAAAAAGATTTATTTTTTATAAAAAAATATCATATAATAATAAATAACATAAATCATATTATAATAAATTATATTAAATTTTAATTATGAAATATTAATAGATTAAAATTATTAAAATTAACATGTATATTATTATTTTAGATTTTGTAAAAGAAAAAAAAAATCAAATATAGGATTGAAAAATATAGGATTGAAAACTAGTTACGTGAAATAACCTTTTATATAACCTAATATATGATAAAAGAACAAAATAAATCATATTAATTTGAAATATTTAATTTAAACATTGTAAAAAAAATGATTAGGGTTATTTTATATTACTAGATATATCATAAAAAAATAATATAAATCATATTAATTTGAAATATTTAATTACGCTGAAAGGCGTACACCTATTGACAATGGGCACAATTAATGATCTTTTAACTTTATTTAACCTTAAACCCTAATCCGATGGCTATGCATTGAAGATGTTGGTATATTCTTAGTCGTCCTCCAAAATCAATGGATCAGATTTATTGTTCATAACTTTGTTGCATTTATCAAGGCATCGGTTAACATGTTTACTTTTTAACATTTACCTAATCACATTAAAAAATTACTGTAAGGATATGTAATTGCCACATTCCATTTATCAACCTAATGCAGCCAAACGTTTCATATTACCATAGACAAATTACCACAAACATTTTATATTGAAGTCACGCATTCTTAGTATATTTGCAGGCATGTGTTCTCAACCGCTACCTTTAGACGTTCTCAGCAGCAAGTTAACAACTATACTAGTTTAAACTTTGTAAAAAATGATTAAGATTATCTTTATATGATTAAATATATGATAAAAATTAATATAAATCATATTAATTTGTAATATTTAATTTAAACTTTATAAAAAGAAATGGTTAAGATTAAAATTTTTTACATTAATAATACTTCTAATAAAAAAAATTAACATAAACCTTACTAACTCCAATTATTATTATTATTTTAAAAATATTGGATTACTATTTTAGACTTTATAAAATAAAATATTAGGCCTTATCTCAAAACTATTTGCTTGAAACTTTCTTTATATATACATTTCTTTAAAGAACCACCATGATATTATAGAATTTATATGTCAACTATACCTCAAATGGTAGGGCACTATTGACGCATTAAACAAGATTTTATTATTCACTTATTGCTGGCACATTCATTTAAAATTATTTATAAATCTCGTTACCTAGAGAGTAAAGATCTGGGCGATGGCATCTTGCCTATGGCTTTGCCTAAGACATGAGCGATGTCATCTGACCTATGGCTTTGCGTAAGACGTGCCGGTGATTGGAATTAAAAACTATAATATTCCTCTTGCTTCAAATGCTTCAAATGTAGCTATTGAATCTGGTGGAGGGATCTGTTTTTCTTCATTATTTTAATGGCCCACTAGAGCTACAAATAGGGTTTAATGGAGACTATTCGTTTTCATAGATGGAAGACCATTGTAATAGAATCATCGTGATTATCAATGTTTCATATCCGGTCCGTAGGCTTTTCTTAATATGTGATCTTGTCTGTAGCTACGAAACGGTGGTTATCTGAATCGAAGCCCCATTAGGGTTAGTATCCTGTTGTTTATCGAAGCCATTACAGTACGTATTGCTGTTAGGGTTTGTCGGTTGTATAGTTATGCGCAGGCTGTACAAATCACTTGAATCGTTATGAGCAACGATACGAGGCCACGGACGAAGATGCATGTTTATATGGCTTATGACAGAGGTTGAGCTCTGTGATACTCCGAGGTTTAGAGCCGGCCTGGATTTTAGGTTTTCTGGATTGATACTGAGGTTGTGACATCGGATC
>JASDQU010012087.1:72997-91236 GCA_032191745.1 Picea mariana
CTGTAAAATTTACCTCGGATAGATCAGATGGCCTGCCCGTAAAATCTCCTTTGTTTCCTGATTTGCTTTATTTTGCTGCTTTGTTTGTTCTTAATAATTATAATAGTTTAAGATATTAAATTGTTTTTTAATTAAGAGACTTTTTATGCAGTGATTTCATTGTTCAATCTACCAAATATATATTCCTCTCTCAGGATTATATATGGATACAGTATGAACACACAAACTCTACTCTAAATGTATTTTTTTTTCTCATATAAATTTCTTTTATTACTCCATTTCGTTGCTATGTTCTTCTTCGATGGCCAGTTCTTGGCAGATGATCATCACCTATGATCTTCAGTACACTTAATTAATTCTGTGAATTGGGAGATATCGTGTTTAGTCACAATGTATCTGTTTGTAGGAAAACAGTTCTGGAACGTGANACTCCATTTCGTTGCTATGTTCTTCTTCGATGGCCAGTTCTTCGCAGATGATCATCACCTATGATCTTCAGTACACTTAGTTAATTCTGTTAATTGGGAGATATCGTGTTTAGTCACAATGTATCTGTTTGTAGGAAAACAGTTCTGGAACGTGACCTATCAGAGATAATCCAATTTAATCAACTGTTCTATGTTTTGATCTTCTATCTAAAGTATTCAGTACACTTAGTTAATTCTGTGAATTGGGAGATATCGTGTTTAGTCACAATGTATCTGTTTGTAGGAAAACAGTTCTGGAACGTGACCTATCAGAGATAATCCAATTTAATCAACTGTTCTATGTTTTGATCTTCTATCTAAAGTATTTTCAGGTGAAAAATACTCTAAAATAGTTAGACAAAACCTATCAAGTGTTACCCTACCATGACGACCTTCAACTCTATCCTTCCTCAATTTCAACGCCTCTTGCCATTAAACTCTATCCTTCCTCAATTTCAGCGCGTCTTGTCATTAAAGTATATATATATATAAATTTATAAACTAGCACAGCTGCTAACTCACAGCTGGAGAACGCTCACAGCTGGAGAACGTATTGGCACGTATGGGGTACGCAGAAAGGTATCAATTGGTATAAATAATTTATGCGACCTTAACTCTATCCTTCCTCAATTTCAGCGCCTCTTGTCATTAAACTCTATCCTTCCTCAATTTCAGCGCTTAGCACAGTTGCTAACTCACAACTTCCTCAATTTTAGCACCTAGCACAGCTGCTAACTCACAACTGAAGAACGCGAAAATCGGGCTGGTGAACACAGAAAGGTATCGACTGGTATAAATAATTTATGCTCAAGCATTATGTCCATATACTTCTCCATCTCCATCTCGACAAAGAAACATACACTGAAACCCAATGTTTCGTTACAAATATTTCAAAATCTCACGCTTCATTGCAATCTGCAACACTGCTTGGGCCATCATAAAATGATTTGTCAGAGATCCCATCCGTGGATATATAATTCGTCACCGCCAATTGCAATAGATGTTACAAACATATTTTATGGCTGTCGCAATATTTACGTCGATAGGCGTCCCCCTAACGGATTTGCTCGATTAATCATTCTTTTAATAACTAAATTTAATCTGATGGTTCGGAATTCAAGATGATGGCATATTCTTTGTCTTACATTCAAATGGATGAATGAGATTTGTGTAATTAACTCTCTTGCATTTATCAATTCATCCGTTTATCATGTTTACTTTTTCACTTTTACATAACATGATTAAAAATTTACTAAATCAACTTATCAAATGCCACGAACAATAATTAAAAAAATCCAGGAAAAATTACTTCAGTTTTAGGAGTGGGTTACACGGATTACAGTATCCATGCCTTGATAACAGAATATGACAGGAGAACGAAGACAAGACTGGATTACCAAGAGCGCTGTCATTTGGAGCTTATGCTTATGGCCGCGTGGATTCAACCTCCCCTCAGCGTTTCAACTTCCCACCTCCCCGGACGCTTATGGCCACGTGGATTCAGCCTCCCCTCAGCGTTTCAACTTCCCACCTCCCCGGACGCTTATGGCCATGTGGATTCCCTCCGTGTTTTCAATTGATTGTGCAGAGCGTAGGTGATTTTAGGTTCAGGTTTTGATGGACCAGCTTTTTCTGTGGCCTTAAATGTTAAGCTGAAGTTGGTAGACTTGAATTATTTTGGATCGTCTGTGAAAAGCCCATTCCAATCTTGAATATTTCAAGAACGTTTTAAAGCAGAATGACTGTTATGCTCATCTCCGTAATTGTGTATTTTTCCTTAACTTATGTTACTGGAATTGTAGGTGCCACATTTTATTACTCTGTTCACTTCTAGGTTATACCACTCACAGTGGCGATTCAATATTACCATTTTCATCAGTGCCTGAGATGAGAAGATATGTGCCTATGATGGCTGTGATATAATTAATGGGCGGCTAATTAAATGAAATAGCCTATCCGAAAATCCATCGTCGTCCTGGAATGAAGTGCTAAATCGTCTGGTTTAGCATATGGAAATCTAATTAAATAAGGATTCGGTATACCAATCATTTTTTGTAGTCCGTTTTCACTGTAACTATTAATAATAAAACATGTTTTTTTTACCCATGTGTAATACAAATATAAATATTAATGATTACAATCTGTAATCCAACATTTGTAAAACTACTCCACACGAACAGCTTTGTCAGAGGCCTCCTCTGTCAGAGTATGAAGCTTGACTACTTTCACTTTGTCTCATGCACTATCTCCTCTCGCCATCTGGTCTTCTAATCTCTGCGACTCTCGACAAAACCAATATCGTTGGGTTAACTGCTTTACTCTGTCCGAACTATGAACCCCACCACCCGAAGTCCATCAGGCTTTTGCATTTTTATGTGAACCCTATAGCCAGCTTTCCGTGGACCCTCCGCACCTACAACTACCCTTTCGCGGCCACCTGCCTTAGCGGGACTTACTACCAATGCTCGGCCATCCCTTTGTACCGACTACCAGCGAACCTTATTATTTGGATGAGCGAACTATATCAGACAGTACCAAGGAACATTGATTGCAGATATAGGATAATAAGCGAGATCACAATGAGTGCATAATATGAGACAAACAAAGAAACTTCAAAGCTTTAAACACATATGCAGAAGACTTTGATATTATATTAATTAGAGCAAATCGCTTGGGTATTACAATATGTGTGAGATGCACAGACTTAGAGAAGACTTCTCTTCGCTCGAATAACTTACAGACTCAAGAAAGACACGAAGCTTCAGACAGAAGGGAAGCTTAGAGACTCGGACTGACTAACTCTCAAAATGCTAATGCCCGACAATGAACTCTCCTTCTCCTTTTATACAATATTTTGAAGGAAGAGTCATCATGAAGCCAAGACACAAAGAGACTTGTGGTCCTACATGTCGACCACTCAATCTTACTTTTAGAATTTGGGGGATGTATTCACGCAGGAATCTCCGACCAAATTATTAACTTTATTTCTCATCAACCGAAAGTAGATAGAACAGTAGATCTGTCAGGGTTGTCATACAAGATTCCCCTACCAGATGACTATTAACAAGACATAAAGTAGAGCATCTTTGGAAATGTGGGTCAAACCTCACTAAAATTCGGAGAAGTGCTTCAAGTTTCCAAGATTCTCTTTATTTGACATGACCACACTATGTACAAAGTGGAGTTTAATGACGGCAACCCACGAAACCCGAATGGCACCACTGTCATCCATTTAGACATGAATTGTACACAGTGGAGTTTGATATGTAAACCCACGGAAACCAATTATTCCATTGGATAATCATGAAAATGACGAAAGTTATAAGGATCCCACTGTTGTGTATAGATTTCTCTGAATAGTTGTGGATCTTGACTACTTCCTTCTTCTTGGTGGAGTACGTACTTGGTCTGGATTACCCATGGATGTTTTTCTCTTACAAACATCATTTTATATTCTTCTTCTGAAAATAGGTCAGCAATGGTGTCTAACCTTCTATTATGGAAGAGAAACATTCTGCCAACTTCTGAAACTTGAGGATTTATCCCAATTGGATTTAATCCAAACTTATACCACCATTCCATTAACCAGTCAGGTTCAGGCCCTAGAATGAAAGAATCAGCAAATTTTATCATACAATAATAATATTTATATATGTCTGTCCAAAGACAAACATTAAACCACATGGATTTATACTGATGATAATTTATGTTAAATAATGTTTCTTCTGGATTCCCATTTGGACAATCTTGTATTGTCCTCATTCTATTAATTTGGAAGAAGTTCCAAGCAGGAGTGTCTTGCCACCTTTGTGTTTGCTGATCAAACCATTCTCTGTTAGCAGACCTGATTCTGCTAAGATCTCTCATTTCTACCAATTTGTTTCTAGAAGCAATGGTAGTAGCCTGGTGTATTCTGCCAGGTATGTGTTGGGGGGGTAGTATAGATATGCTAGTATTTCTTGAGAACCCAGGCAATCCTATTTCTAATTCTTCTGAATTTCTGAGCTGCCATTCTGGTATCTAGTTTTGTTCAAAAGTTTCCCAGGGAGTTTTATCAGCCAAATAATGAGTAATAGGAGCATTTCACTAATCATCCCAAACTTCTACAGTTACCAGACTCTTCTGGCAATAAGCAATATGAGCATGAGATTCAGTGACAAATGGTAATTCAATCCTTTTGGGATGACTTTCCCCTATACTTGGAAATGTAATAAAATAGCCTAGTCTATTGTCTGGACAATAACAAGAACCATGAGGTTCCACAGCAGAGAGGAATGGAGTCCCCAGAATGCAATCTACTAGCAGATTTGAAAGTTGATATTTCATTCCTAGAGCATATTCTCCAAAAATCAAAATACCTTTAGGAATTTCAAACTGGAAAGAAGTATGTATATTTCCTAGTCCAGTGGCTGATACAAAACTAGGAAGCCAATATTTTGCTGGGATAATTTCTTTGTTTAACAAATTTATGTCAGATCCAGTGTCTATGAGTGCAGTCAAGAAAAATGTTTCTTGATTTATTTCTAGTTGTATCTTGACATAATATTTTTGATATTGTACAGGCATAATTTTCATACCTGTCATCCCTTGCATTTCTATCGCTATTTTCTCTTGTACAATTGATTCAAAAGGGGCATCTTCTAGGGGAGGAGGGATAGAATCCAATCGTTCTTTTATTTGTTTAATTTCTTGTCTCTCCCATGAATCAATTTTGAAATTGTATTGTGCATCTCCTTCTATTCTCTTGATTCTTTCCTTTAAGTCACAGACTTTCTTTTTTAGAGAAAATACCTCTTTGGCTAAGTCAGTAAGAGAGGTATTCTGTAATTTAGGCTCTCTATTGAATTTGATATATGTCTTTGTGTTTTTATCAAAGGAAGCATCAATAAACAAAGGCTGTCTTTTTGGTAACTCAGAGTGTTTATTCTTTTGTTCTGTGACAGTCTTGATGAAGGTTTCAAGGAGAGAATTTTTCATGTCACCTTCAAGGAGGCCTTTGATTTGGGCAAGCATGTGTGCCTCTTGATCGCCTGTATTCTGGAACATGAAGACTTTCAAATTTTTTTGTATTTCAGGTTCTAATTCAGAATCAGAACTATCAGTATCACTTCTACAAGAGCAGAAATTAGTATCGCTGCAATTACAATGTTGATTCATCATAATTTATTTTTCTGAGCTATATTCAAACTCAGATGTACTGCTAGAAGTAGAACAACATCCTTCTTGAAGAAGATGAACTTCTTCCCTTTTGATGAATGGATTATAAGGGCATGCATTAGTTTCATGATTGTTTGCCCCACATCTATTGCAGTGAGTCTTTAAGACTAATTGTTTCCTTTCCTGAGCCTCTTTTTCCTTTTGTTCTGAAAATTTCCCTTTGGATTTTCTAGAGGCTACATTTTCAGGACAATTATGGGCATAATGTCCATGGTTTCCACATATCCAACAAATAATTCCTTGTTTTGCTTCATGTGTATGGATTTTGAGCTTAATATCTTTAGGCTCGTAATAATGAGTTCTGGGTATATACTTGTATCTGGCTTTGTATTTTCTACCCTTTTCTCCACTGAATTATTTTGGCTTCTTTTTTCTTTTCCTGGCTGGATTTGTAAGATATAAGTCGTATTGTTCACAGATAGACTTTTGTTCGGGAAGATATGCAGACTTGGACACAAAATTTTGAAATTTCATGCTAGTGCATAGTCCAATCAAGGCTTTGGTTATTAGTGAATAGATCTCTCCCCGGGTGTACATCTCATAAGGAAGTTTGAATACTTCCTCCATTTTTAGATACTCTACAAATTTACTTGGTAGGGTTGCCAAGTAGACTTGTTTCCACAATAAATTTTCACTTTCTTTGACCTCACAGATTGTTTGTGTCCATTCTTTATGAAATTGCTCATATTCAGACATTTTTCTACATTTCATATTCATGAGAATGATCTCATGTTTGTCTGCAATTTCATTTTCTATTCCACACCAGTGCTCAAGTATTAAGGTAGTAAGAGTACTAATCATACTGTTCACTGCAGTACCATCAGTATGATATACAATATCACCTTCTTCATCTTTAAGGATTTCTTCTTCCATTTTTGTGATCATTAAGGGAGAAGAAATAACTTCCCACCATTTGCTAAGAGTTCCTATAAAACACTGAATAATTGTTTTACATGCCTCTACTTCAATTTTCCCTTTCATACACAAGATCTTGTATGAGACATACATTTTGTCAATCATCTGCCTTATTTGTGCAATTGACAGATTATCAATGTTCCATTCTTGGAACCAATCTTCAGCAAATGTTTGAGTATCTGGAAGCCTGCCTTTTCCAACTAGGTCAGGGGCTGATGGTCTGGTAGAATGATGTGGAAGGTCTTCATAGGCTAGATTTTTGACAGTCACTAAAGCATGACTATCTTTAGGAGGTTTAGAAGAAGATTCAGGCAATTCTTCTTCTGTAGGAAAATGTAATGGAAATCTTTTTACAATTTCTATCTCAGAAGGTTTATGTACAGGAGATAGAATGGAAATATGAGAGCTTGGAAGGATAAAGGAACTAGGAATAGGTTTATCATGATGACTACCTTTTCCTTTTATTTCTATCAAAGATTTTCCCATAGTTGAAAAGGCATTACCTAATCCTTCCATGGTTTCTTCATGGTTTCTGCTAGATTCTCTGGCTCTATATGTGATTTCTGATAAAGCAGAATCCATTTTATTTTTAACTTCAATGACTTTCCCTTGTATCTGATCTACTGATTGTACTATAGTATTCGTAGATACTTGAAGATCTAGAATCTGATCTTTTCGGGTATAGTCATTAGTTACAAAAGTGTGTGTAGCCATCCCTCTTAAAGCAGTATTAGTCCAATTTATCTATTCAGAAACTGATTGGACTCTTTTATCAATCCCAGACAATTGAATGGCTTCTTATAATAGAAACAAAAGAACTGCTTTAACTTGTTTAGCATTATCTTCTAACACAATTCTTTTAAAAGGTGGAAAAGTAGAGTTTGATTCAACAATACTTCCATCAATTCTTTTCCACTTATGTTTTGAGGAAGGAGGTTCAGAAGTTTCTCCTACCATTTGTACTACATTCATTTGTTTTAATTTCCTCCATTCAAAGAAGGAAATCCAACAATCTTCTTCAGTCATAAACTTCTGCGAGTCTTTGGATAGACTCAACTTTTTAGGGTTTGGTATGACTTTATTGAATTCTTTTGTTTCAGGATATGTAAACAAATCCCAGTTTAACATTCTTTTTATCCATTCTTCAGGAATAGACCCTTTCTGACACCCTTTCATTACTGTATGAAATTTGTGGATTTCATCTATAGTTGGTTTTTGAATATCACTGGGTAAGAGATTAGTAAATATACAATTAGGGATGACTGTATCACATTGTTCAACATATCCTAACCCATATTTTGGAGTGCCAAGTGGTTGCATGCCCTTGTAAATATCTTTGATTCTTGGATCTAATGATTCCATTGAGGGCATATAATGAATCATAAAACATAAAGCATTTTCTGAAGTAGATACAAAGGATTCTATGGTATTATATACAGATCTAACATTCTCTGAAGAATCCATTATGGTAGATATTACTATTTCTACAAAGAAAAGCAGGACGTTTAATCTTCAATTCTCCTAAAAGAGTGTCAGATAGGCTCTTGGCCGACTGCTCAGGCAGAAACTAGCAAATCTTTCAGGAGGTCGCAGTAGTGGAAATTGTGCCTTTAAACAGCCTGAGACTACTGATACGGCCTCAGATGTGTCACAAGAGTGGAACTGTGCCTTTAAACAACCCAAGACTCTTGATACGCTACTGGATTCCTTTTATACACACAAAAAGTTTTATACACAGAAAAACACAGAGAGAATAGCTATATCAGATCTCTAAGAGAGTTTGATATCATACCCGGGTATTACAATCACTCGAGTATTACAATATGTGCCAGATGCACAAACTTAGAGCAGACTGCTCTTCGCTAGACTTACAGACTTACAGACTTACAAACTTATAAGAAAGACATGAAGCTTCAGATAGAAGGGAAGCTTAGAGACTCGGACTCTGGACTCTCAAAATGCTAATGCCTGACAATGAACTCTCCTTCTACTTTTATACAATATTTTGAAGGAAGAGTCATCATGAAGCTGAGACTCGAAAAGACTTATGGTCCCATGGGTCGACCACTCAAACTTGCTTTTGGGATTTAGCGGATATATTCACGCAGGAATCTCCGACTAAATCGTCAACTTTATTTCTTATGAACTGAAAGTAGATAGAACAGTAGATCTGTCAGGGTTGTCATACAAGATTCCCCGACCAGATGACTCTTTAACAAGACATAAAGTAGAGCATCTTTGGAAATGTGGGTCAAAATTCACCAAAAGTCTGAGAAGTGCTCCGAGTCTCCAAGATTCTCTTTATTTGACATGATCAATCTCTGTACAAAGTGGAGTTTAATAACGGCAACCCACGGAACCCGAATGGCACCACTTTTGTCCATTTAGACATGAGTTTTCATAGTGGAGTTTGATATGTAAACCCACGGAAACCAATTATTCTAGTGGGTGGTCAGAAAAGTGTCTAAAGTTATAAGGATCCCAATGCTGAGTATATACTTCTTTGACTAGTTCAGGATCTTCATTGCTTTCTTCTTCCTGATGAAGTACAAACTTGGTTCGGATTACCCATGGATGTTTTTCTCTTACAAACATCATCTTATATTCTTCTTCTGAAAATAGATCAGCAACAGTTTCAAGCCTTCTATTGTGGAAGAGAAACATTCTGCCAACTTCTGTAACTTGAGGATTTATCCCAACTGGATTTAGCCCAAACTGGTGCCACCATTCCATTAACCAATCAGGTTCAGGGGCTAGAATGAAAGAATCTGCAAATTTTATCATACAGTAGTAACATTTATATATGTTTATCCAAAGACAAATATTAAACCACATTTCTTTATACTGATGATAGTTTATATTAAACAATTTTTCTTCTGGATTCCCATTCGGCCAATCTTGTATTGTCCTCACTCTATTGATTTGAAAGAAGTTCCAAGCAGGGGTTTCTTGCCATCTTTGTCTCTGTTGGTCGAACCATTCTCTCTTAGTAGACCTGATCCTGCTGAGATCTCTCATTTCTACCAAATTTTCTCTGGAAGAAATAGTAGAAGTTTGGTGCATCCTACCAAGTATGTGCTGAGGAGGAAGTACATTTATATTAGTATTTCTTGAAAATATAGGCAATCCCAATTCTATAGTCAAGCTTCATACTCTGACAGAGGAGGCCTCTGACAAATCTGTCTGTGTGGAGCAGTGTTACAAATGGTATCAGAGCCATGACCTTCTTTTCAACCTGGGTATGATATCAGACTCTCTTAGATCTAATATAGCTATTCACTCTGTGTTTTCTCTATATAAATATTTGTGTGATATAAAAAGAATCCAGTGTCGTATCAAGAGTATCGGGCTGTTTAAAGGCATAGTTCCACTCTTGTGACACATTTGAGGCCGTATCAATAGTCTCAGGCTGTTTAAAGACAAAGTTTCCACTACTGCGACCTCTTGAAAGATTTGCTAATTTCTGCCTAAGCAGTCGGCCAGGATCCTATCTGACATTCTTTTAGGAGAATTGAAGATTAAACACCCTTCTTTTCTGTGCAGAAATAGTAATATCTACTATAATGGATTCTAGGTCAGTATCTTTCAAAGAAGTTAGAAATGTTGAAGAAACAAGTACTTCTGGATCTGACCCTGTAAATAGTCTTAAATCAATGTTTTCTTTTGATAGAACTCAAAGTATAAATCATGCAAGCATAGAAGAAGTCGATTCAAATCCACAAGCTGCATGGAAATTACCTCCCATTTCTCCTAGCAGAGCATATCAAGACCTAAACATGTTCCATCTCAAAGTTGTGACTAGAGTCATTGTGAAAGAATATATAAGTAGGATACAACATAATAGTGATGTCAGTCAAACAATATCCCTCATAAATGCCAAAGAAGTCCAAAAGGAAGCCAAAAAATATGGAACAAATTACCTTCATTTTGGATGTATCAGAATTGGAATCAGTCCGCTTGTCCATAAAGGAATAGACTCTTACGTGTTATGCACAGTAAGAGATTTAACCCATAATAAGTTCATCGATTCCCTGATAGGAGGAATTGTTGCCCCTCTCTCAAATGGGCCTGTATACTTTGACTATTATCCAAATTTCTCTGTTTATACCTTCGATGAAAATATTTCAAATATATTAAAATTACAGATTCAAACAACTGGATTTGATATGTGTCCTACTAGGATAAATAAATCTATTCAAACTAGAGGATGTTTTAGGCATACCAACACTCTATTTCCTGTTGTCTTACATGCCCCTAGCAAAGAATCTCAATTTAGCACTTTGGTCATAACATATCCACTAAATCAAAAAATGGAACATTGTGTTATAAAATGGGAAAACATATCATTCCCTACTGATTGGGTTATAGATACTCCAAGGGAACCAATACCAAGATCCATCACCTCAGCCCAAATAAAAGAAACCTCCAACTCTTTTATTATTTCCTTTCCCCAAAGGAATCTTTCCAGGTCTCCTTCTTGTACAAAACCTACCCCTTCATTTCCCTCTTCATCCTTTTGTTTACATGCCTCACTCTAGTCATTAGCAAACCAAGTGGGAAAAATTCCCCTTGCAGTAAAGTGTTTTGATTGTGGAGAACTAATAACTCTATCCACTCTTTCTGCATTTGAAGAAAATGAAAGAGTACAATTTGAGCATGCAAATCATAATCCAAGGACAAATTTGCCTCCACCAATCTCTACTGCAAAAGATCAATGTCCCCATTCTCAATGTTCTGACATTCCTTTCCCTCATGACTCCTATGTTCTGGTTATTCAAGATAACCATTGTACAGAAATAAATCAAAGAAAAGAAGCCTATATCCCTAAGGATACAAGAAGACCATTTGCTCCAGAAATTAAAAAAATTCTCTTTCTTTCTAAAAGATGCATCAGAGACGCAGTCAAATTAGAATGGATGAAAGAAATGTTAAATTGGGATTTTTTTTCTCATCTGAGTGCAAAAGAATTTGCCAGGAAAAATTCAGATAAAGAAAAGACTAGACTAGCCCAAAATTGGAAACATTTATGGACAAGGAAAATATTTATATATCCTTTTATGAATGATACAAAAGACAACATCAAACCCATTCATTGGATTTAGCCCCTCAGAAGTCTAGTCCTATGTGTTGTCTGGTACAAACTCTTTCTATATCTGAGTTAGGAAGAGAGATCAACAAGATCAAGAAATCCATGGCAAATGTTTCAGAACAGAAGAAAGAAAAGAAAGATGAAAGTCTTCAAGTCAAACATCAGAAATATCATGTCTTGATTGAATTAAAAATTCAAGATCTGCATTTCAAATTGAAGACATTGATTGATACTGGATCAGACTTAAACATGCTAAATAAGCATGTTATTCCTGTGTCTTTATGGGAAAAAACTCAAGCTATGGTTGTGGGACTAGGAAATGTTCCAAATGACATTTCATTCCAGATTCCAGAAGCAATTCTTTGTTTCCGAGACTATTGTCTAAAGTTAAAGTTTCTCTTAGCAGATATTCCGGTTGCCTATATCCTTGGGACTCATTTTCTTGCAGCAATATCACCTCATGGCTCTACCATGGTGACTCCAGAAAATCTTGGATACTTTATCATGGTTCCTTCCCCACAGGGTAAAGTGACAATCAAACTTCCTTTTGTCTCTACCCCAAGGATCTCAAATGTTGTCCAACTAAGCCTTAGAAAGAATGCAAAATTAAAGGAACTTAAGCAGTTCCAAACAGGGATCAGAATTAGAAATCAATTGAAAAGGGAAGACATACAAGAAAGAATTCTCCTATTAAAACAAGAATTCATCAACTCAGTCTACTCAGAGAATCCTACTACCTTTTGGAAACAAAAGAAACATGAAGTCTCCCTCCCATATAGAGAAGAATACCAAGGGAAGCCTTGCAAAAGAAGAACCATACCAATGAATGTTGAATATCAGAATCTATGTGCTAAAGAAATTAAGGGTTTACTCAACAAAGAACTTATTAGAGAATCTACTAGTCCTTGGAACTGTTATGGGTTCTATGTAAATAAACATTCAGAACAAATCAGAGGATTTCCTAGACTAGTAGTAAACTAAAAACCCTTAAACAAAGTTTTAGCTGATAACACATATCCTATTCCTAATAAAAGCAGTCTAGTCACTAGAATTGCCGGAGCAAAGATTTTTTCAAAATTTGACTTAAAGTCAGGATTTTGGCAAGTGGCTATCAGTGAAAAGGATAAATTTAAAACTGCTTTTAATGTCCCTGCTGGGCATTATGAATGGAATGTTATGCCCTTTGTATTAAAGAATGCTCTTGCAAAATTCCAAAGGGTTATGGATGATACTCTCAAGCCATACTTTGACTGGCTTATTGTTTATATCGATGACCTTCTAGTCTTTTCATCATCTATAGATCAGCATTTTAAACATCTGAAAAAGCTTCTGCAAGTAATCAATCAAGATGGCCTAGTCCTATCAAAGAAAAAGATTGAGCTTTTTCAGACTCAAGTAAAGTTTCTAGGTCATACTATTGATAATGGCCAAATTACTCTGCAACAACATGCTGTGGAATTTGCAGATAAATTTCCTGATAAGATTCTTGATAAAAATCAACTACAGAGGTTCTTGGGAATTTTAAATTACATAATCCATTTTTATAAAAAATGTGCCCAAGATAGAAAGCTTCTAAATGATAGGCTGAAGAAAGATCCAAGTCCCTCGACAGAAGCCCATACCCAAGCTGTGAGAAATATTAAAGCAAAAACCAAGAATCTTCCAATCTTGCATATCTCTGATCATGAACTCCCTAAAATAGTAGAAACAGATGCGAGCAACATTGGTTGGGGATCAGTATTAAAGCAAGTCAGAGATAAAGGAAAAGAAGAGGTGATTCAATTTGCCTCTGGTTTATGGCAAGCAATAGAAAATAATTATTCTTCTTTAGATAAAGAAATTAAAGCTGCTTTAAATGGCATACATAAATTTGAAATTTATTTGATTTATAAAAAAAAAAATTAAGGACTGATGCTGCAGCAATGAACAAAGTCCTTAACAAAGACCTGAAAATCCTGGAGATTCTAAATTTGCCAAATGACAATCTCTTTTCAGCAATTTTGATTTTTCTATAGAGTATATCAAAGGAGAAAATAACTCTATTCCAGATTTTTTGAGTAGAGAACATTTACAGAATCTCTGTCTACTAATCTATGTACAGTTAAGAGATGGAATAGAAAGAATAGTAGACATTCTTGATTCCTTAGGATGGGAGTCTTACTTAGCAGATTGGGTACCCCATTGGGAATTAAGAAGCACTAAAATTCTGTCCCAAACAACTCAGGTCCCATATTCAAGTCTAGTCCCTGAGGTAAGAGGAAGAAGAATATCAAATGTTTTGGCCCCCATGATTACCCAAATAAATGAAAGAGCATATCAAGCACAACATGCTCTAACGGATCTTTTCCATGATATAACGCTAATCTGGGATATAAGAGATGATAAAGGTTATAATCAGCAGTATTTTTCCTTAAATAGACCTCGGATATTATCCCATTGGCCTGAAAGAAATCCTGACATTATCTTCCCAGAAACAAGCCTAAATTATCATGAGTACAGAAAGCTATGGTGGGAATTTGTCCAAGAAGAAGACTTCTTAATCCTGGTTAAATTTGGAAGTGTCAATTCTGCAACTATAGGAATACCTTCGATTTGGATTGCAGACTGGTGGAAATACTTTGGCCTAAATAAAGGAGCAATAGATCCCTACATATTAAACTCATTTACACCCCTCTCTGTTGTCCGAGATCTTTTTCTTCAAGGGCCAAATGATGGAGAAATCTTACGTCTTTTCATTCTCAATCATTTTCAATGGGCAATCAAATCAAGAACTATTCTTCAAATGATTAATGTACTACCTTTTATAGCCCGGAAAATATATACAAAAATCTGGGATACTTTGCATTATCCTGAAAGGTTTTCCAGCTTTATTGAAAATGATTAAATAAATTTTTTTGGTTTCCATGGGTTTACATACCAAACTCCACTGTGTAAACTCATGTCTAAATGGTCGACAGTGGTTCCATTCGGGTTCCGTGGGTTGCCGTCATTAAACTCCACTTTGTACAGAGTTTGATCATGTCAAATAAAGAGAATCCTGGAAACTCAGAGCACTTCTCCAACTTTTGGTGAGGTTTGACCCACATTTCCAATGATGATCTAATTTATGTCTTGTTAATAGTCATCTAGTCGGGGAATCTTGTATGACAACCTTGACAGATCTACTGTTCTATCTACTTTCGGTTGATAAGAAATAAAGTTAATAATTTGGTCGGAGATTCCTACGTGAATACATCCGCCAAATCCTAAAAGTAAGATTGAGTGGTCGACATGTAGGACCACAAGTCTCTTTGTGTCTTAGCTTCATGATGATTCTTCCTTCAAAATATTGTATAAAAGGAGAAGGAGAGTTCATTGTCAGGCATTAGCATTTGGAGAGTTAGTCAGTCTGAGTCTCTAAGATTCCCTTCTGTCTGAAGCTTCGTGTCTTTCTTGAGTCTGTAAGTTAGTCGAGTGAAGAGCAGTCTTCTCTCTGTGCATCTAGCACATATTGTAATACCGGAGTGATTTGCTCTGATTAATATAATATCAAAGTCTTCCACATATGTGTTTAAAGCTCTGAAGTTTCTCTGTTTGTCTCATATTATGCACTCATTGTGATCTTTCTTATTTGCCTATATCTGCAATCGATGTTCCTTGGTACTGTCTGATATAGTTCACTCATCTAGATAATAAGGTTCACTGGTAGTCGATATAAAGGGACGGTCGAGCACTGGTAGTAAGTCCCGCTAAGGAAGGTGGCTGCGAAAGGGTAATTTTAGGTGTGGAGGGTCCACAAAAAGTCGGCTATAGGGTTCACATAAAACTGCAAAAGCCTGACGGAATTCAGGTGGTGGGGTTCATAGTTCGGACAGACTAAAGTAGTTAACCCGACGATATTGGTTATGTAAAGAGTCGCAGAGATTAGAAGACCAGATGGCAAGAGGAGATAGTGCATGAGACAGAGTGCAAGTAGTCAAGCTTCATACTCTAATAGAGGAGGCCTCTGACAAAGCTGTTCGTGTGGAGCATTTGGAGTAAGTCTGTAATAGTTTCCAACAGTCAAGCATACTACATGGCTAAGAAGTGTACAACAAATAAATAGATAAGATGGGTGTGGCTAATTGCGCTACTGCACGTAAATGAGTTTGAGGTCAAATTAGATAAAATATTGATTTTTTTTTTTCGAAAATGATAAATTGGTTCACAATTATCAAATTTTCACGTAATGTGAAATAAAATATTGATATTTTTTTCAAAATTGATAAATTGTTTCACAGTTATCAAATTTTCTCGTCATTTTAAATAAAATAAAATATTGATATTTTTATAAAATGATAATTTTTTTCACAATTATCAGATTATTTCTCGTCATTGGTTCACAATGTGGTTGTTGCTTTTCTTTCCTTAATTTTACATGTATCTTACTACATGTATAATAATTTTGTATTTTTTCTTAACTTATGTTCATCTCTGTTATGTTTTAAAAGAGAATGAGCAATCAACCTAAGTTGATCTTCCAAAGTTCTAAGTATTGTATCGTGAATTTCACTAACAAATTGTATCCATTTTACCATTAAAGAAGAATCTCCAAGTCTATGAAATTGAGAGAAGTTAACATAGATTTTGTTTAACTTCTTATCTATTAAATGTTAAAGAGAAATAAAATAAACCCCAATTTGTGGGTGAAAAAAATTCATTTAATATGATACTTTATCCTTATATATATAGTAGAGTAATAGTGGCTTTTAGAACAATGAAAAATAAACCAATTACTAAGAAGGTGGTGCTCTTCCCTAACCTTTACCAAAAGATGTTATGGTATGGATTATTTATGTTGGTAGATGGAATGACTTGGAATCCGCGTCCCCCCTATATATGCAAGTGTCTCCAAACATTGCATTATGATGAACATTTCCCTACGTCGCATTGTGACGAACATTTTCCAACGTTGCAATGTGACGACCATTTACCAATGTCGCATTGTGATGAACATTTCCCATCATCACAATGTGATGAACATTTCCCTTTTGTTATCAATGTCCATAGGAAAAATATAAATCATTCCATACATCTCATTGTGACTAACATTTCCATTGCATTATGCTAAATATTTCCATTGCATTGTGACTAACATTGCATTATGATGAACATTTCCCTATGTCGCTTTGTGACGAACATTTCCCAACATCGCAATGTGACGACCATTTACCAATGTCACATTGTGATGAATGTTTCTCATCATCACAATGTGATGAAAATTTCCCTTTTGATATCAATGTCCATAGGAAAAATATAAATCATTGTCTAAAAATTAAAACATGATTCCATACATCTCATTTTGACTAACATTTCCATTGCATTATGATGAACATTTCCATTGCATTGTGACCAACATTTCATTATGATGAACATTTCCCTACGTCGCATTATGACGAACGTTTCGCAATGTCGCAATGTAACGACCATTTACCAATGTCACATTGTAACGAACGTTTCGTCATCGTTACAATGTGACGAACATTTCTCTTTTGTTATCAATGTCCGTAGGAAAAATATAAATCATTTTCTAAAAAGTAAAACATGATTCCATACATCCCATTATGACTAACATTTCCATTGCATTGTGACTAACATTGCATTATGATGAACATTTCCCTACGTCGCATTGTGACGAATGTTTCTCATCGTCAGAATGTGACGAACATTTCCCTTTTGTTATCAATGTCTATAGGAAAATATAAATCATTGTCTAAAAAGTAAAACATGATTCCATACATCTCATTATGAATAACATTTCTATTGCATTATGATGAACATTTCCATTGCATTGTTACTACCATTGCATTATGATGAACATTTCCCTACATCGCATTCTGACAAACATTTCCCAACGTCGCAATGTGATGACCATTCACCAATGTCGCATTGTGACTAACATTTTCCATTGTCACAATGTGACAAACATTTCCCTTTTGTTATCAATTTCCTTAGGAAAAATATAAATCATTGTCTAAAAAGTAAAACATGATTCCATATAGCTCATTGTGACTAACATTTCCAACCTCTTGGCAATATGTACAATTTAGACTTTGTTATTTGTGCACCAAAGTGTTTGACAATTGTTCGCTCATGGGACCTACTAGGTGTGAACTTTATTTATTTATTATATAAAGATAAAGTCAAGGTCCTTTTTATAATGGAATTTAATGTGAGAATTGGTATTCTTGGCCCATCCAAATTATCAAATCGATAGATAGAGAACAACTCAAGTTGATGGGATTTATTCATATTATTTTTTTTAATTTTAAATAAAGTTAATATTATATTGAATTTGATTGGTTTTTGACAATGATCGGTATAGATTTTTTTTTGAAATATTACTTTTAAAACTTTTAATCTTCCTTAATTTTTAAATGAAATAGGTTTTTAAAATAAAATATACAAATTTATTTTTAAATGAAAAACTATAAAAAGTTAACTTTCTAAAGGATCTTTTATATTCTTTGCAAGAGGTCTCCACATAAATTTATATAGTCCATAATATTCATTTATAAATGGGGAAATATAAT
>JASDQU010012088.1:3478-14534 GCA_032191745.1 Picea mariana
AGTGGTCACGGAAGTCTTGTTAGAACGCTGTCGGTGGGGGAGGTCGCCGGTTCGAACCCGGTCGACTCCCAAATATTTTTGAAACCGAAACAAACTGGACAAATACCGGGGTGCCACGTGGCAGCCCTTCATTGGGCCACGTGGCACCTTTCCATTGCCCAAAAATGTGCCACGTGTCCACATCTAATTCATCCACATGAACCAGTAATTGTTTGCCACGTCACCTGCCACGCGGAATGCTGACGTCACCCTGGTGCCACGTGTCACCCATCTAGTGGTGACACGTGTCACCTTAAGATTGGTCAAATTGCATGCCAAAAATCCCATAAATGCATGACACGTGTCACACCCAGGAGCTGCCACGTGTACCGTACGGTCTTGCCACGTCACTGTACGGCTTCCACGTCAGCTGTACGACCTGCCACGTCAACTGTACGGCCTGCCCAGTCAGCATCAAAATTTTGCCTGTTTGGCTCGACGAACAGACCTCGATAACTTCTCCATACGGACTCCGTTTGCGAACATAAATATACTGCCGGAATCAGGAGAACGAGCCGGACGCAATGGCACCGTTTTCGTCGCATTCTGAGCACTTTGAAAATTGAGCATTTTTTAGACCCCTGGTCCAGATTCTGATCATAGATAGGAACAAATGCACTTGTAAAAATGTGAACAAAGGACAATGCCATATGTCTAATAACCTGAGCATTAATAAAAACATAGTACATGTTACAATTCAAATATGAAATATTATAAATTGAACGTGGTACTCAGAGATATTATTAAAAAATTGTTGCACCTAATCCCTATGTTTAGTGCATCCATCTCTTCTCCACATGGGTAACAACTAGACACACAATATTTCCATGTGATCTGGTCAACCACCCAATTGTTGAGACATATTTTTGGCATATTTTCTTTTAAATAATCAAGATAAGGCATGATCATACCATTCAACCATTTGAATGCTTTCCTATCACTGTCTCATTTCCTTCTTTTCTCTTCATACAATGCAGCAAGGTTCCATTATCTCTGCATTGTAAAGAATGAATTTATTGATGGCATCAATTTCTGAATTCACTGATCTATATAAGAATTCAAAATGAATAGTATGATATAAAATATATATTGTCAACTTCAATGTAAACAGTTGTTGTATATGAATTTGACAAAAGACAAGTGACTTACTCTTTATCATGCATATTTTATGTTCATTTGGAGTATCTCCCCTTCCCTTTTGTCCCCATCTCGTTGGTCATCCCAAATCACTTCCCTTAGTCTGTCATCAATTTGCTTGATGTACACATTGGCATAATAGAAGGGCGTGTATACTATGTACCCATCCACCACAAAGCCATATGTTTTTTCCCCTTTTTCAAMAAACCCCTTCAATTTTTTCATGTACCTCTCTAAGAAGAAGATCCAATGACATGAGAGAACCCCAACTAATTCAACCTCGTCAGGTAGGTGAATTACAAGATGGTCTTGTAAGGACATAAAACTCATGSGTAGTTCCTTCTCAAGCATGCAAACAATCTCAACTATATCTCAATGTCATCGTGGAATGCTAGCCATGCGAATTTCCTTTGATGTGATCCAACGTAAAAATGCAGATAATTTTGATATGGMACGTCATGGGTCCYGGGGGAAKTCATGGTTCACACAACCACACACGAGCAAAGGATAATGAAACTACAAAATARACACACACATCGTTAATTTCCATAAAATTGTGAGTTCATAATATATTTTAACCTACACTATAGAAAAAGAATCATGTATTCGACATACATACACTTAGAAGGTTTAGATGGTCATGTAATTTCAAACTTGATAAATGTTTTTCCATAGTGAAGCAATGTCATAGAGTCGACCCATATAAAGAAGGTTCCTTCACACCCAATATGACATCCTTCACTATATAAAGATCATATTTCTTCAAAATCCATGGGACATAACCTTCTTTAAAAGACTAAGAGGGACTGACCTCTCCTCTACTTTATTTTATTAGACAATGTCTCTTTTTAGTATTCAAAGAAACAAGATCTCTCCTAGCAGCCAATGTGTCACTTTTATTCAATGATATGTGCCTCCATAAAGAATATGAAATATCTTTTAATATATACATAGGATATATTAAGTGGGAAATCTTAAGATGCTCCCAATATGGAAGATCATAAAATACAAGTTTCATTTTAATCCCAATGGGAATTTTCTCAACATAGGTGTCAAAAAATTTAGGATTGTCAAACATAGGTTCCCCATTTGAATCAAACAATTATGTCATTTCCTTCTCCTTCTCTGTGCCATATTCCCTAATCCAATATTTTAGTGTGATCATTTCAAGTCTCCGGGTTCTCTCTAGTTTACCATTGAAAGTGGATGCAACTCTTCTATAAGGGTGGTTTTATCGGATGAATACCCTCAAGAATCCGTACACCGTCTTTTGTAGGTGGTTGGACTACCTATCCTTATAGAAGGTCCACAACATTTACATCCATGATACCCTTTTGTTACAATACCCACAATGTTATTGTATAAAAAGCATGTTAGTGTAAAAAATATAGATGCACCAAATCAAATATGTCAAATAACATTACAGATATAAACAAATCAATCAACATGTTTACTAGAGAAAACTCCCAGTCTTGGATAATCGTGCATGGTGTATGCACATATTCCATATAATGTAAAAGACCTCTCCATTGTGACGGGTCTTGATACATCATATACATATATCCCTTCCCATAATTGATTAACTTCATTGATCAATGGTTAGAGGTAGGCATCCATTCTCTTCACTTGTCTTCTACCTAGGACTATAAGAGCCAACATAAGATGTCCATCTTCATGGAAAACCATGGGGGGTATTTTTATTGATTACTACCGTTGGATAAACATAATAGTTGGTGTTTTGGAGGGAGTACATGTTAACTCCATCCATGGCTATACTCAATCGTAGGATTTGTACTTCATCCTTAAATTTATCGAGCCATGTATCCTCTGTATGCTTCATGGATATTGAATCTATTGGGCTCACATAACTCCTAAATCACTTCTATGTGAGGCATGCCACCCATACAACAGGGCTAGTTGTTTGTAATGAAAGATCCTTTGAATCCTTGGAATTATAGGCATGTGAATCAATATCTAATGAGGAGGACCATATGTCTTACCCTTGTTTATTTTTATTTTTGGTATCTGTCATTCCCACATTCTGGACGTATCTTTTTGTCTGCATATCCATCTTTGTATAGAATACAATCATTCATACATGCACGGTATGATATGTACTAACCACCCAACCTTTTCATCATTTTCTTTACCTTTGTGCACAACTATTGGGAAATGAATTATCACTCGAAAGTACCTTACCTTTGAGTAACCTAAAATTAGTGGGAAATAGAATTGTACATTGTCATTAAGCATGCATAAAATCAACCATTTTCTTCCTTCATTTTGTGACAAGATTCCTTTAAAAATTAGGGGACTTAATTCTTAGTTACCTTAAAAATTTCAAGAAACATGTCTGGCATACCATACATTGCTTTAAATTTATAAAGTAACATTATTTTCCTAGTTAGGTAGACCTTGATCCCTATCCAAAGAGAGGGGTGCTGGAAGAATATTTCAGGATTTAGAAGAAGGTATTGACGATATCATCATTATCCCCTAGTTCATTTAGCTGGAATGCATGTAAAACATTCCCTCCATTCTTGGGTATCCCAAGAGAAATCATCCACACCAACCCCTACATCATTTACTTTGTCCCCAACATGTGAAGAACTAGTGTTATTGTAGAGGTTTTGAATAATTTGGTGACTCGGGATGTAATGGGAATTGAATAGCTGGTTGATTCAACCATACTCGGTATGCATCCTGTCCAAGATATGCTCATTTAATAACATTTTCTTGATTTGAGATCGTAGTGGGTTGCAACAGTATATGGTAGACAAGTCATTCATCTTCATAACCCTGATTGTAAAAATATTGAACATTACATTGACAATATAAGTAACATAATGCATTTGGTATGTTCAAATATTATACCAAACAAATATTAGAAGCATGGAATTTTTTTCCCAATAATAAACATGAAACCAACCATTTTGTAATAAAAATGTTGAATTAAGAAATACATCTACATTAGTTCTATTGAAAATCCAAAAACACAATTACTCAATTATCATTTTCTTGCACCCCAAGGGGACATCTAAAGGTAGATCCAATGCAAAGTGTTTTTGACAAGCGGTTGGTGGTATACAAAAGTTATAGTTTATTAGAAACTCGTCCTATGAGACAAACTACTTATTGCATGCACAAAAACAAATATGGATGTATTCCTTTTAATAAAGACCTCTTTGTCATTGGAGTGTTCCTCAAATGAACAATTTGTATTAAATAATGAGGAACTACAACTATTTATGAACCATGCAATGTCCACATGAGTTCGTGGATGACCATCGATATATAACAAGTTTTTCCTTTTAAAGTTTCCATAAACATAATAGTGCATGCACATACCATACATGGAAATGCTATGTTTGTAGTTAAAAATATTCAAGTAATCAAATTGACTATAAAGAGGACCACAAAATGATATAAGTGATACTAATTGTTCGAGAGGAACAAATACATGTGAAAGGATAAACAACCCAATATTTGCAACATCTATTTTAGACTTGGAAATCATATAACTATTACCACAAAAAGAGAATTTGGTTCCAACATAAGGAATGGGCATGGAAAATGGCCAAGTTCCATACAAATTGCAGTTGTAACAAGTTTGATATTTACTTTGTGGATGGATAGAAAGAAGGAAGTCATTGCTACCTTCCAACAATTGAACCAAATTTGGTGTGTACTTCGATATTTTTGCTCTCAACTCATATAAATTTTTGGATCTCCTGGTAGATAATTTATTTTGGGTAATATTGATATCATACTTTGGCTCACTAGAACTCTCCATTGAATCAAAAGAAGGAGACAGGTTGTTCAATTTAGGAGGAAACTTAGTTGATCTAGCTTCAAAATTTTCAAAATAAGATCATATGGAAGTGTTCCTACGAGTATTTTCTATATCGCCTATTGGATTATTGACCACAATGGGAGGTATTAAACCGTCAACTTTGGGTACTCGATCATTAATATAATGGATCAATGTGACATGTCAAGGGTTCTCCTTCAACCCTTTACATTTTGAGCAACCACATACTATTGGGGTGTCAAAACAGATCCAATTCACGGTGTAATACCATTGACCCATGATTGTTGCTAGAAAATGGCATGCTATAATTGGAAGGGTAAAGAAATTGTCCATTTTCATCAAACATCTGTCTATGGTGTGTTTCTCCTGATAAGAGCTTGCAACTTTTTTGGACTGGTGGAGTATCTTGTGCATCCAAACTCGATCCTAAATCACGATCCTGCCAAAATTCAATGAACAATTATTCAAATGTACATACATAAATAACATAAATTCAATCAGATAAATGAATTATAAATAAAATATAGACTTACTTCAAACAACGGGGGAGAKATTGAAGAACTTACAACAATATGGAATGATATGCAATGTGAATAATTGGCCATTTGATATTATAATTGTTTTTTTCCCGCATTTGATATTATCAATACATGAATAAATTCCTAAAAGAAAGTTTGTGAAGCATAGAACAATCTAACTTCAAACATAATTTTGAATGACTTTTAAAAATTATTGCTGCACTTAACTATTTTTAGACACATTGGTGCATCTATATATACTAAAGGAACCAGTGCGTTAAATCACGAGAGGCACCGAAGAGTGACCTTCGTTTTTTCCTCCACAAAGAAAAACCTCGACAATATTTTTAATTGTGGAGGTTTGCATTTGTATTTCATCAATTAAATTGTTTGTCAGAGTGTTTTTACATAACAATAGAATCAATGCGCTTTAAACTATATAACGAACCGAAAAAAGTAAGTTATAAAAAAATGTGCATTTATCATCAATGCATTGAAATATACAACGAAAAAATTAACGAGAATTTCATTTTTCTAAATGTATGTGTTTATAAATGAAAACCTTAATCCTTATTTCATTCTTTTGCCAAAATTTAGAGGGTATATTTGTGCAAGCGAGATTTACCAGCAAAGACTTTGGAGTGGGTAGATGTTTTTAAGAGTCAAATTTGTAAAGGATCACCATAGGTCACATACAAATCTACAGAGGACAAATTTTAGAAATGTGATTTCATTCTATTGATCATTTCAATGTTTCCCCTATTTGATTCAAATAATTTTTAGTGCATTCTCAAAAAAGTTAAACAGTTTCATAGTTACCTTCGGTATTGGAAGCCCCAACTTTCTTGTTGTTCTCTTCGTTTCCCTCTCTATATTTCACAATGAGATTTTATTTTTTTAAGTAATAAATTTTTATAGGGTTTTTTTACTTGTATAAGGGGAATTTGGTATTTGTTGCAATGGGACCACTCATTGTATTGGATTCCAAACCCTGTCGCTATCATTTTTCTTTAAAAAAAATGCTTTCATGGTTAGCGGTGCACACTGTACAAGAATATCGCATTGGTGCGTATGTTCCTGTCAACATCACCGTTGAGTTTAAAATGTAATTGGCATTTTTTTAATATCGAAAGTGTCATGTTTTAAATTTGTTCATGGGTTCGACAGTGCACAATAAACAATAATGAGGCACCAATGTTTCTATTACTTTATAAAGTAGTGCGTGAATATACAAATTTGTAAACAATTTATTTATTAACACAATATTCGTATACTGATGTGTATACATGTGTTTAAGAAATCGATGTGTACTATTTTATTATATGCACCAAAATCT
The DNA here is from genome assembly GCA_032191745.1 of Picea mariana. Classification (NCBI taxonomy): domain Eukaryota; kingdom Viridiplantae; phylum Streptophyta; class Pinopsida; order Pinales; family Pinaceae; genus Picea; species Picea mariana. Next base: position 10,320 of record JASDQU010012088.1, read on the forward strand.
TATTTTATAATAAATATTTCATAATTTCTATATCTGATGATTCCTCGCTTTTTTTTATAGAAGATTGTCGATAAAAGTTCAAGGAAAACAACTTATTGCAACAAATGTGATAGTAGTTCATCCCAACAAGAGAACAAGTTTTTAAAGTTTTATTAAAAAAATAAGATATTTTAATTATCTATAGGTTTAAATTAATGATGTGTATTGGTTAAGGGATGCCATGCAGATCAAAAACTTGAAGAAACTCGATAGGATTGTTCATAATATGGGTGGCTCAAAATGGCGTAAAAGATTTATGAAAATGTTCCAAAGAGAGAAATTACGTGGATCTAAAGGTATAAACATGAAATTTTTCTTTGAAATTTTACTAAAAATATTTTTTTTAACATTAATCGCTAACATGTTTTAAACACTAGATTTCACTTTTTTTTATATTGTGCAGGGAACAATAGCGAGGGAATGGAATGTCATCCTAATAAGATAAAAATGATGAAGGATGTAAATGTTGATGACTTCATCCTCAGTTCATTTGGAGTGGTGCTGGAAGTTAACAAAAGGGGGATTTTGTTTTACAAAACTATGAGGAATATAGTGGAAATGATGTATAGACATACTTTCTACTGACAATACAAAAATCAACACAATGGATCCAAGAATCAAGTTATATTTAAACTACAATAAGTGTTTCTAGAGCGATGGTCAATGAGACACGTGAGACTTGCAATAGAAAAAACTTACGATAACAAAAAATAATCTTTTAAAAAGTATTATTACTAAACCTATTTTTCTATAATATGTCCCAAAAATTACCAAAATATTATTTTTCGATATATTTTCTTTCTTGTTTATTTAAAAAAGAAAGTATTGTGCTTTTCATTTTTTAAGAAGATTATGCAAATTCCAAGGGATAAACTAGGGGAAAACCAATACATGTCGATAGGGATGTCCAAAAAAGATGGTAAAAGAAATGAACATAATTGCATCATAGGAGGAGCCATCCCAACAACAATGTGCATCAGACGTATGTATTCACTCATTTATTCTTTTATGTAAATTGAATTTAATTATCGCATGAAATACTAATTTTCAATTGTTTTGTTGCATAAAAAAAATGGAACTCATTCAACACATAAGACAGGACAATGAGGAATAAAAATGGTTGATTGCAAAGTTTGTGAGTACTTATGTTTTCGGTTTTACTTAAGATTTTAGATTTGTTGTAATATTTGTATTTAAATAATTAATTTACACTCATCCATGGATGTCTTATAATAGGTGATAACATACAAAGAAGAGCCAACCAAAGAATTGATTGACATTGGGTTAAGTATGGGTTGTGAGTGTATGTTGATTCTTGAAGTATCAAGGTTTAATATAACAATTTGTAAGTAGCTATGTTGTTTGACTTTCCTTGTTTTATAATTAATGGAACATAAACAAACCTTTATATTATTTATATCTATTGTGCTTTGTCATGGTGTATTAAACATGCATGATACACAGTATAGAGTGCAGCCAACAAAGGATATTTTGAGAGACAACATGTGGCATGGTTTAAGAAGAATGTGTATTGTTTATGAAACACACATTTCTATGGTATGCATTTTTATTTATGAAATCATGTATATTCTACTATATAAATGTAGATATACTTATTACATTTTATTTCTATGTTTGTATATGGAACATAAAAAACAAGTCAATCAAGAAAATATAAGGTTAAATTACCAAAATACAATATCACCTACAAGTGATGAATAAATTAGGCATACATACAGCTCGAGCAATGACAACAGATCAAGTAATGAATGACAATCAATATAATTGATTGTTACTACAAGTTGTGTGTTTTGGAATATTTGTTTGTGAAAATCAGGGATTTTGTTTAATGTACTCGACACAGTGTCCCAATTGCATGATGACATTTTACCAATAAGTGTAACAATTACATATTGGTTGCATTTTGATTATTGTGGACCTTTATGTTGTCTCATTTTGTATGGTGGAGGGTATCTTAATTAATATATGGATGATTTACATTGCTACAAATAAAAAAGGTGTAATCCATTTAGATAATGCATTAATGAAATCATTATATCAATATGTAATTTGAAAAAAAAAAATTTTCAAAATAAATTAAAACTTAAAAAACAAATAATTTTGATTAAACTAAAACTCAAACTAATTAATAAATTAGGGCTCTTTCTAGTCGACCTTTAAGTTTCATTTCTCTCCTTTAGTATTTATATTAAGCGCTTCTCTTCAATTTTTAATCTAGGTTTTTTGTCCTGAAGATGGATCCTAATATGGATCCGAAACGTCAGTAATCCATTAATAACACTGTGGTTTTTCCGAACACTGCTGAAAATATTTGATTTTGAGATGACTAACTGAAAATTTGTAAAAAAAAAAACAATTAATTAAAATATATACATATCAATGCATTGTACTCTTTTGAACTCACTGAAAAGTGTGTGCCATAAAATAGATACTGATGTGTTTTTATGAGTAATACACATTGGTGCCTATTAATTACATTGAATAACATGTGCTAAAAGTTGTGAAAAAACATTGTTACTTTAAATGACACAACATATGATTATATTTGTCATTTCAAAATATTATGGTGTACATGATAACAATACACATCAATGGTTTACATATAATATACGCACTGGTGCTTTACATATAATATGTGCACCAGTTCTTAGTAACAAATATGGCATAGACATCTCACCTCAAATGTTTGAAATTTCACTTCCCTTCTGTTCACATGGTAATATAGGCATCGGTGTGCCATAAAACAAAATAGAACGAGTTGGTGCGTAATATTTATATAAGCACTAAAGTTGCATATAAAAAAAAGTCAGAACTGGTGCATAATAAGTATACGAGCACCAATGTTTTTTAGGTTTATGTACGCACCGATGCATGTTACATAAGCATGCATCAGTGAGTGTTACCAATATAAGCACCAAAGAAATAAAAACTCCACTAAAACATCCGCTCGCCCAATTTTGTTTAGTTATATAGAAAATCTGTTAAAACCTCCACTACAAATAGCAAAGGTTTTTTTTTTTTTTTTAATTTTTCCCAATATTGCAACACTAAAAATATATGCTACAAGGTGTTTTCCTTGTAGTGTACACACGGTGATAAAAACAATCAGTTAAGATCACCAATAAAGAAGCTAAACAATGAAATATTTCAAACTGTTTGTTTCTTGTTATGGATGGGCCCCAACATTGGTACCCTTTTTGCACTATTTTGGTAATTTCTCACAAACCCCTACTTACCTTCTCTAGTTTTTTCTACCCTTTTTGTGCTTGAAATGACATTTTGGCAAAGGTATTTGTTATTCTATAATTTTTCATATTTTATTAACTATTTGGTGATAATTAGAGTGAATTGCACACTTACCTTTACTAGCAATATATCACAGTCTTATGTTGCAGACAAGCTACACGAATCCCATATCCAAAATATGGGTTAGCTACGGGAAAGTTATAGGAAGCCCATATCCAAACTATGGGTGAGCTAGGGAACACTACATGGATCCTATCGCCAAACTATTAGTTGGTTGCATGGAATATACAATGAACCCTCAACTTGACTATTGAYGAGCCACATGAATTCTACATGAAGGTCATTGCCACCAATTGCAAGATAGAATAATCATGACTTCAACTACTTCCAATTTTGGACGTGTGTAATCATAACCAAGAAACAAAGAACCAAGGGATAAACTCGAGAATCAAGGGAATAATGATGTCAATATGGGAAAAACACATCAATGCACAAATAATGAACTACATCAATATCCCAAGTTTTAAATATAGACAAGAAACATGTATATTTATGTGAAATTTTAGTTAATGATTAAACCGCGGTTCAACAAATATGAAATCAGTTGAACCCAAATATAGAGAAAAGAAAAATTATTGTTGTCAAATATAGCTTGAGAACCAACAATTATCAAGCATGTCTAATTAAAATATGTCTTAGTATATATCGATGGGATTGTTATACAAGAGGTGGATGACCTACCTTGTAGAAGGGATAGACATTGCTACATTATTTCCATGTATTTTGATTCTCGTTAAAATACCTATGTGAGCTTGATTCATAGTCTTTCATTTATGTGTGTGTGAAGTTAGATAACTATTTGTTGTAGTCTTTTCCAATGCTTTGTCTAAGAAGGCAGGGGCCCACTTC
>JASDQU010012088.1:19683-30281 GCA_032191745.1 Picea mariana
TTAGACTTATGTTTTATTATGTTCCGGTTCATAATTTAATATATAATTATATTCTCTTTTCTAAAAAAAAAATCTAACTATTTGATTTATCCTCTAAAGTCGTATAATTTTTTTTATTAAATTTTCTTGATGTTTCCTATTCTTTATTTGTATTTATATTAACATGCTACGTGCCCTTCAAAACATATCGACGTTATCCAAGGGTGTCACTTTCCATTCTAACTTAGTCTGGAAGTTGTTTGATGTTGAGAGTCAATACTCCACTTGATGAACTTGTGTGAGACTAAGGGCTTACTAAGAAATAAGGAATCCACCTTATTGAGCGCCCCTTAGAAATCCTCGTGAGCTATTATCTCAATCTTCCCTCGTGATGTCATGAACCTCTTAGAAACAAGGTAGTCATTAACCTTCAGTTCTGGTCACAATGGGAGTGTTATTAGGCTGTGATAGGGACGTTGCCACACCCCTCCCTGATCTATGTGATATATGTGTATGACCACTTTACTCCATATGTGAGTCATATTAGCAAGTGCCACCATGCCTGCATCCACTGACAAAAATAATATCAATAAATCTTATACATGAAATCCATAACTGAAATCATCATCATAAGACATGCACAGTAAAATCAAGTACTCGTAGTCAAAGTCAATAGTCCACTCCCAAACTCAATCTAGAGTCCAAGGAATTATTTCGATGCCATTAACATCCTCATCATATCATGTCATTTTCTTGCACACTCAGGAAACCTCATCATAATACATGTCAATGCTATACATCAATATTAATAACATATCAAAAATTCAGTAATCAATCATAGCATAAACTCATAAAACAAATTAGATAATCATAATGTACTATGTTTAGCCAGATCACTTGCATGGAAGTGTCCTCGAAGAATAATTAGTGTTATGAAAATGTGGTCAGTGAAAAGTTGGATGTTACATACACCCCCTCTTGTTTTAAAACTTGTCCTGAATTTTGTACAATATAACAATGAAAACTATAATATAGCTTCTATTAATATATATATCAAATTATCAAAATAAATATGGAAATTGTTGATGCATCTCATGTGCGTCCTCCCAAGTGGCAGAATGTGGACTATAAATATCCCACTAGACCTTGACCTGATCGACCAATCGACGTCGTAGTTGTCGGGTGTTTTGGTCATGTATCCAGATTGGCTCCACTATGAGAGCACCCTCGTCTGATACCTGGAATGAAATCAAATCAATAACATGTGACAGGTCTAAAATATACTGACGTAAAAATGAAACATGAAACACATCGTGCATATGACTCAAATAATTAGGGAAGGCTAGTTAGTAAGTGACAGGTCGTTTCTTTTCTACAACTTCAAATGATCCCACAAACATTGGAGAGAGTTTAGCACACGTTCCAAAATTAATCAAACTCTTATGTGGTTTTACCCACAAAAACACCTTATCACCAACCTCATATATGCGGTCTATACAATGTGCATCTGCATAACTCTTTTTTCGGTCTTGCGCTTCCTTAATTATTTTCTTTATGGTTCACATCTGATCTTCCATTTCATGAATCACTTTTGGTCCCACCAGGACCTATCTTCTATTCGAACCCAACAAAAAGGTTTCCTACACGGTCGTCCATATAGAAAATCAAAAGGTGTCATCTTTATCGAACTATGGTAACTATTATTATATGAAAATTATACTAAAGGAAAAAATTCTTCTCATCTTTTTTGTTGATCCATCACATACATTTGAAGCATATCCTCTAGAATTTTATTCATTCTTTATGTCTATCCATCGATTTTGGGGTGATATATTGTACTAATATTTAATTATGTGCCCAAAGCCTCTTGGAAACTAGTCCAAAAAAGTTCAGTGAATACCAATCCTTGATCAGATATTATCTTTCTCAGTACACCATGCAACCTTACAATTTCATTAACAAAAAATCTAGCTATGTCAGGTGCTTGATATTTCATACGAACTAGGATAAAATGCGCACTCTTCGTCAAAGTGTCAAAAATTAGAAAAATAGAATCATGTCTCATTTCCGTCAATGGAAATCCAATAATAAAATCCATCGATATGACTTCCCATTTCAATTCAGGAATCACATGTGGCTGTAATAATCCCATTGGATGTCTATGTTCAGCCTTCACTTTCCGACATTCAAGACATCTCACCACATAGTTAACTATATTAGATTTCAACCCTTTCCAAAAGAATAGTGATTTAATATTTGCCTTCATTTTCGTGATTCCAGGATGAGCCATATACACCGCTCGATGAGCTTCGTTCAAAATTAATTTTCTCAATTCATCATTTCATGGCACATAAATTCTGTCATTATATCTTAGTATCCCATCATTGTATAGTTTATCCCACATTGAGGATACAAATCCCCTCCTCTCCACCACACATTACCATTCATCTTCAATAGCATAGCAACATCTGCCACACCAGCCTAGCTCAGAAAGGATAGCAAGTCTTGCTTCATGAGGTAACAAGTTCAGTCTCATGGTAGGTGTCACTTTAATAATTGAATCATTTGAGCATTTTTCAAAGGGTCCTTTCTTGATTATGGATCATTTTCTTGGAAATTATACATTTTTCATTATTTCACCTTGGTGGTTGACATGGTTTCCTAGTAAGTGGGTCACCCGTGGGAAAAGGGGTGATATTCGGGGGTCTCCTTGAAGGTTCATTGTACCATTCCCTCTCATACTTACCACTTTCCACACCTCTTCCCCTATGTTTCCTCATCTTTTGAGTTTCTAGATTCATTCAACCCAAGAAGGGATTGTACCTCATTTCATGGGAAGAGGCATAGAGATGTTGTATATAGCATTGTAAGAGTCAAAATACATAATATATCCTTTTAGATTCTCACTCTAAGGTCTTGAGAGCAATGAAACACTTCTTCATAAAAAAATGAAGGACCTTTAAAAAATAAAATGAGTGAAAAAATGTCTCGCTTTATGGGGGAATGTGTTGCAATGTCCTTTAATTTCCAGTGCATATGGCATTCAATGTGTTCTAACTTCAAGTGGAATTGCAGTGCTATTTTTATTTCCTTGCACATGGAACTCAATGTTCAGACCATAAAAAAATAAAAGGAAAATAAAGGGCTTTGAAAAATGTTGCATTGCAAATGAAGGATGCAACACACCCTCCACAAAGGCACCCATAAATGAGACAATATGAGCCCTTGATATCTCAGGAACCCCATGCCCAAAATTCCTACACCCATCCACCTCATATTCACTACGTGGCCTAGAGAGGGTCTTCTTGGGAAACATTCCTTGACTTGGGGATTGACATATCCAATAGGGCACCATAACAACCGTCCCATACATAAATTTGGGAAATTTTATAAGGTCTTTGAGCATTTGTATAGTTTTAAAAGGTGGGATTTAATGCACATGTTTGGGTGGCTCTTTTATTAAATGTGGCTTAATAGAGATGATACATGTTACTTGTGTACCCTTGGAGGGTGTATTTATTTGCCTTTGTAGGACCTTTCCCATTGGAAGACATTCATGAAGGGACTAAGCCACTTGGACCTGCATAAGGGCTTGAAATCCCATGGAATGGATGATGCACCCCACACATTAGAGGCCTAGAATGATGACCGTTGCACCTCAGGGGACGTCCCTAGCACATGAATGAGGCTTTTGATGATGAAAAATGGATGATGTCACCCTCTTATGGCAAATGTCTCTCTTGAGGAGCTTGATGTCACACATTTGGGAGGACGTTTGGCCTTTCAGGTGCACTTGGTGATGTTGTGGGCTTGGAGCCCCCACCTTTCTGCTTGATATGGGGATGATGTGACACTTTCCTAGGATGATGTATTGGCCTTGGGAGGCTTATCTTCATATGTGCCACCTTGGAGGAGAGTTTTATGGGCTTATGTGCCACCATTTTGTTATTTTTGGTCATTTAGTAGCCTATGTGGCAAAAAGAACAAATCGATTTGATAATTAAGCATTGCAACTTAGGTTTTATCCTAAAATTATGGATTTAACCGTAAATTGGACAAAATATGACTTGGGTTTCCTCATATAAATATGAGGCAAGTCATTTTCATTTTAACATAACTCATCACTTGATAATATTACTCTTGGATTCAAATTTTAGCATCTCTTTTTTCTTGTCATTATGGATGCAACACTTGTTTATTGGAGGAATAAAGGATAGTGAATTATCTTGGATGATTCTCTTTGGAAAATCGTTGGCATTTATTTTATAGTAAGGTTTTTTCATGCTATCTCTCTGATTGGGTAAGGAATTTATGCAATCTTGTGTATTTTTCTTCTTGAATTCAAGGTTATACTATCAAACCATAGGAGGAATATAAGGTTCTTTATATTGTCATTTAAAAGGCCTCAAAGGATTTCTACAAGGAGTAAGAGGTTTTACATCCTTATGGTAAGACCTTGCTAGGGTTTATCTTCTCTAGGGAGTAAGAGGGTTTACACCCCTAGACGATTATCAAACCCTAGCTCAACATGGATTTCTAATCTATACGATTTGGATATTTTATATCTTCTTTGGCTTTACAAGGGTTTAATTCTCAAAGAAACATTTTATTCTCCTTGTTGTCTAGGTTTTTTTCCAAGCAAGAGACTCCATTAACCCAATAGACAATGCACTAATTGCATTGGAGATTCTAAAATCTTGCATTGATAAACATGAAAGTTTGGGGTTTGAAATTTCTAATGTTAGTAGTCTGGGGCTCGACATATGATAATTTCTTATTGTTTTTGGGTAAGTGAGTCAAGCAAAGGAGTAAATATAAGGTATGAATGAGGAGTGAATATCGCACTACAGCAAAACGGCTAGGTAGGTTTGAGTAATGTTATTGTTGTATATTTTGTAGTGCAATGCATAGTTGTAAGGGAATTATCAATAATTAATAAAACAAACCAATTGTTGTGGATGTATCCCATGTCAGGTGAACCAAGTTAAACCTGTGAGTTGTGATGTGTTTGCATTTTATGATGTTTAATTTTATGATGATAAACGCTTAATGTGTTCAATGCATTATTCATATATGTTGTTACAATGCCGCGTAATGAATTAATTGGTAATTGAATGAACATGAATTTCGCACACATGGTCTGTCACATAATAAGTATTGTTAAGTAATGTAAATTGCGCACATTAGTAAATGATATGTTGAATGCCTTGCTTCCGCTCATCACTACAGAACCTTGGTTCCTACAGCCCCTCTAGATGCCTCGAGTGAGACTTTACTTTCTCTACAGGTGATGTTGAAAGGGCGGGTGTCTAAGGGATTTGTTGGTATTTGAATGATTAACCCCGGGTCTACCCACTACGTGTCAAAAAATGGTTCAATTGTCGGGACCGGGAAATGTAATTAAGGGGAATGTTTTGGAGGCCGAATAGGGAGGAAATCAAAGAATGGATAGAAAGGAAGCAACGAGACTTTTCTAGAGAACATAATAGAAAACCTCGACTCGGCGATGAACATTGGTTACAAAGGTATGTATTCACAGATCTTCATGAAATATTCTTTGGTGAATTTCCAATAATTTTGACAGAATGGTTAGAAAGGCTAGTAGAGAACATTGGGAGATATAGAGTTGAAGCTCTGAGAAACTGGACTCCTGAATTGGTCAGAGAACTCAATATGATAAGTAATTAGGTTTCTCGCACAGTTGATTTTTTGTTGAATAACGTACTGCGGGGTTATATTACAAATTTTGCAATAGATTGTACCCAGTCTTATAGTGTCGCAGAGAGGGAATTTTTCAAGGGTCCACGCGAAAGGTATTTGAGTGCATTGTCTACTTGGATAAAAATGTCATTGTGTGATAATAATGTCATGAATATGGAGTCTAATAGCTAGGCGCCTTCATGCACATAAGAGAACTGGGGGATGACAAGAGGATGGTTTGAGAGTGGTAAGGATGAGTAAGGATTGGATAGGCTGAGGATGACAAGAGATGAGGATACTGACTCAAACAGATATACTGGAGTATTGTGTTGTGGGAAAAGGTTTAGATATAGTGAGAAGGAGATTGTGGTTGGGAAGGAAGAGCATCAAAGGGAATTCGAGGAAAGTGACCCCTTTGCAGTACTTCAGAACACACTATATGGAGAAAGGAAAAGGAAATAAAGGGATCCTTAGTTCTATCAAATAGAAGAAGGAATTCCATCTCAGATCAAAATATGCATCGAACCCATGACCCCGTGTGCATCACTAAGAATTGAAGCATAAACCAAGACTTGTTAAAGAGAAATTGTAGTAAGTGGAGGAAGTCAGAGAAATAGTCAAAATAGTGGAAGTATCACAACAAACTAGAGTCGGTCAACATCACCAAGGGTATGTACAAATCCAAGTACAATGGCAGGGATAAATCATACTCTAAGAATGCTTAAGTTTTAGGGAACAGGGTCGGAGGACCCTAAGAAACACTTATTTGTATGTGACACAATATGGACTACGAAGAATGTACATGCCAAGGTGATGAAGATCACCAATTGGCCATGACATTCAGAGGTCATGAACTGCTATGGTATATGAAGTATCAGAAAACTACACCGGTCGGACAATACATAACTTTGGTAGATATTGGACAAGCATTGTTAAAGGAATTTCAAAAGACGAAATTTGAATCAAAATACATTATAGAGTTGAAAGAGATTAAATAAGTGCAGAATGAGACAATTTGGGATTACAAACAGAGACTTAAGGATGTAATGGGTCGATTAAACTTTCAAATTCCTAATGAGCAACATCGAGAATGGTTTATGGCAGGTCTATTTCCACATATTCATTGTCCATTAACACAACAAAAGGTCACGTCACAGCCAGAAGCATTGGAAATCGTGATGAAATTGGAAGCATCTCTTGTAGGAGATGGCACATGTACAATAACAATTGGTTGCACTGAGAATTAAATTATAAGAGAGAACAAAGGAAAAGGAAAAGAATACATTTTTTTGGTGTATAACATGTGAGACAAAAGGCCATCAAAAGGAAAAATGTTCAGCATTAGCACAATATATGGCCACAGGAGCACCAAACCCATTGGAAGGAGGGGTAGGGTATTTAGAGATATGTAAGGCATGGGGATGTCATATGAATGCTTGTCCCTTACTGCAGAAGTACCAGAGTAATCCTAGGAAGTTATTTTGTAATTTTTGTAAATCGGTAGGACACAATGAGAAATATTTTCGTACATTTGACTTAATGAGAGATTGCACTTTAGACACGTACAAAATCCAGGAATAAAATGTCGCAACAGAAGGATTTCCAAAATACAATACTCCCAAACTATTTAATCAGGATGGTCCTGGAGGATTTGACAAAGGATGAGGACATGGAGGATTTGGTCGAGAAGGCATAAGATTGATAATTTGTTATAGCTGCAATCAACTAGGAAATTTGGTGAGATATTTCTTGAATCCTTGCACGACATGCACCTACTATTGAGCATTGGATCATGTGAAAGAAACAAAACCAACATCAGAATCATAACCATAACCTGTATATGATAGTCGTTGAGGAACATGACGATCAATGCAAAGTAGTAGTTGTTACGTGCGACAGAATGAAAATCGGACCAGATGCGACATAGAAGGGAAAGAGATTTGAATAATGGATAAGGAAAGAAATTGATCCCATGCCAACATTCAATCCGCAGAAATAAAGAGAAACCTATAAAAAATCAAGGAAGGAGATACTAAGACCTAACTAGATAGCATCAATGTCAAGACACCATCAATATATGATATGTCGTCACTTTATGATCACATTATTCTAAAAAGGCTAATCGAAAAGGTAAATACTTTGAAAGACTTTCTAAAGATCTATTTAGAGTCGATGTAGGATGAAACAACACTGAATGCACTGCGTGAAATTATTGATCAGTGTACATAAGATAGAGAAGTACCTACGACACAGAAAGTAATGAACCAAGTATTGCACAAGAAGAGGAAAAACAAAGAGTTCATATTAAATGCGAAGATAGGAGAATATGAAATGGACAATGCCATCTTATGTTTAGGATCAGATGTCAATGTTCTTCCAAGAGATACATGGGAGATGATGGTGAAATCAAAGGTTTGGTCAACTGTTCAGTTAAGGTTGGGTAACTAACATAAGATAATACCGATCGGGATGTTGGTAGGAGTACCTGTTAATATAGATGGAGTGCACAATGTAGATGACTTTGAGGTTATTGAAATCATAGATAAAATTCATCCATATCCAACTTTTCTTGGACTGGATTGGGTCTTTGAAAATAAGGCGATCATTAACTTGAAGAAAAGAGAGATGATTTTTGAAGGAGGAGGCTTAAATTTCACTACACCATTAGACCCTATGGAGGCAAGAAGATATGTGGAGCCTACGAGAAAGGAAATTGATAAATTATATAATATGACAATGTGCATGGATGACTATGTAAATCCCACTTTAGATGGTATGCTTAGTTGGAGAAGCATAAGATATTGTGCATCAAACTTGAAGGAAGGACTTGAACACTGGCAACACCAGTTGCATGAAGTGTCGACCAAAAGGTGTTCTTGAATTACTCTCTCTTTGCACTGGATCGGAACATAGGTATGTGATATGCCAAAGTTTGAGGCACTAACTGAGGTAATTTCTTTTGTCAATTAATTTGAGCTACAAGTACCTTAACAATAAAGGTTTTTAGCATTAGATGTTTCACTGAGAGAAACTCTAGTGAGATGGTGGGAAACCCACAAGGAAGGGATAGAGGATTATAAACATTATAAAAAGAGGATGTAGATCAGGTTTGGAATAGAATAAAATATGCACAAGTATATGGGGATGAGTGATCCGAAGGATCATATTGTGCGATGTATTATAACCTAGAGGCAAGTGGCGAAGAAGGAATGGACACACAGGTTCATATATACGTTGGAGACAATTCCCAGGAACTGGTATTTAGATCTAGAAGTGCATAGAGGCACAATGGAATGGGAATAGATCACTTGGAACTTTAAGGTAACATTTAATTTTGAAGTTGAGTCACCTTTAGTAGATACGACTCTACAGTTAATTAGAGGTAAAACATTGATGGAAGAAGGTCAACTAGAAAGAGTACCTACAAGTAGTGCGCACAGAGAGTCTATGACAGTCCATGAACTATTATAATGTTATAATGTTACCGAGGAAGACCAAGAAGAGGAAGACCCAAGAAATGTGCAGGTGCCATAGAATGATGGGGAGAAGGACATAATAGGTCCCATCACTTGAATCTGACACATATGAGAATCCCTTAGGAGTGCACAAAGTGAACAATAGTATGAAGGAGAAACTGAAGTTTGCAAACATTGGTGATTACTGGAATGATGAGACTGTGGAAATGATTGCAGACCTATTTCACGAATATCAGTATCTCTTTTCGACAACCTTTTCATAGATGAAGGGAATAGTTGGAGAATTGGGTGATATGAAGATCCCTTTAAAACCAAATGCTAAGTCAATAAGACAAAGACCTTACAGATTGAATCTGGAGTACAAAGAAAAAGTAAAAGCAGAGCTTGACAGAATGATAGAAACTGATATAATTGAACCTATCACAAATTCTGAATGGATAAGTCCAACGATCATTCAAGATAAGAAAATAGGGGGTATTATAATTTGTGTATACCTAAGTAAGTTGAATGATGCATGTTTGCATGACCCATTTTTGACCCCCTTTACAGATGTAGTATTTGAAAATGTAGGCCTATTCGTTCACTGATGGATTTCCAGGATACCATTAGATAAAGGTTGCGCTAGAAGATAGACATAAGATGGCATTTGCAATAGAATGGGAAGCTACCAATACACAATGATGTTGTTAGGGGTTAGAGAATGCACCTACTTTTTTTTTAGAGTAGTTGTCATAGCATTTAAGGAGTTTATTCATAATTTTATTGAAGTGTACTTAGATGATTGGACTGTCTTTAGCCTATTGAAAGATCACATAGAAACTCTAAGGTTGATGCTTGATAGATGTAGACAATATCATATTTCATTAAATTTGAATAAATGTATTTTCTACACACCATTTGGGATATTGTTAGGTCATGTGGTATGCAAGCATGGTTTGTTAGTTGATCCTGCCAAGATAGCAATAATTGTTAATTTACTACCACCTGAATCAGTGAGACAATTGAGAACAAATTTGGGTCATATCAGATATTACATAAAATGTATTAAAGGTTATGCAAATATTAAAACTCCAATGTAGAATTTATTGAAGGAGAAAGCTAAGTTTCAGTGGAATGAAAATTGTCAGAAGGATCTGGACGTATTGAAACAAAAGCTAGTAATTGCACCCATTCTAGTGTTCCTGGATTGGCATAAATAATTTCACGTTCATGTCAATGCATCGTCGATAACACTTGGTGTAGTGTTAGCCCAACTAGGAGATGGAGAGATAGACCATCCAATTATGTTTGCTAGCAGGAAGTTGTCAACCACTGAGAAGAATTACACGACAACATAAAGGGAAGGCTTGGAAATGGTTTATGCTTTGCAAAAGTTCAAACACTACCTGTTGCGATCCCATTTCAAGAAGTATACATACCAATCTGTACTCAGATATCTAGTGA
>JASDQU010012088.1:44545-64027 GCA_032191745.1 Picea mariana
TCATACCATTTCCGTTGATATGTGGAACATCACATAAATCCTCACAGTTTGAGAGTTATGTCCTTACGAAGTTGGAGGACCCTCACATCATGTTGGCTTGAATCCCACAAGGTCAAAGAAGTCAAAGTGACTGAAAATAAGAAATCATTATTTAAATGATAAAGTAAAGTGACAAAGTCAAGGAGGATTATTTAAATAATAAAGAGAAGTGACAAAATCAAGGAATGATAAAGTAAGGTGACAAAATCAAGAAGGAATATTTAAATGATAAAGTATTGGAGAAATTTATATTTATGGAAAGTGATTAACCCTAAAATAAGGAAAATAGGTTAAGTGACCTAAAAATGGGTTAAGTGACCTAGAGGATGAAAGTATAAATAAGATAGCAATGGTCTCTTGTAAAAAATCCTTTTTGTGGATCAATGGAGAGATTCTTATGAGAATATCTTTTGGAGTATTGATGGCGAGCTTCTTGTGAGAGCTTCTTGTAGAGAATCTATGGTGTGGATGTCTTGAGCATGTGTTAAAGATATATTCTAAGAGAGAGGATATCAGGAGGATCTCATGGACACATTGAAGTTTCAGCAAGTCTGAGATCATGATGACAAAATTCTCGGAATTACAGAAAAACCCTATTTTTGGGTGCGTACACAGGTTGTATGTGTATAGGGTGCGTATACGTGAGATGTCTGTGTACAAGGTGTGTAAAATACGCGAGATGTCTATGTAGAGGGAGCATACAGTGGATAAAATCATGGAGATTTTTGGTTGAGCTAATGACAAGTTGTTGAAGACTGAAGCAGGTTCTAGATCCGCATTCTATGGGCTCAGATCTGTCACTGAGACACTGGTATGGTTACATTATTGTCTTGATGGATAGTATTGCTTGTTGTGTTGTGACTGCTTAGGGAATTCTTGGTATGGATGTTGTGATGTGGTTTATGTTGCTTGATGGAGTGAGAAGTACTCTTGTGATTCAGTTGTGATATGATTGCTATGGTATACTAGTTGCTTATACATGATTTAGTTAGCATTTATATTGATTGGTTGTGGAGCATGAGTAAGCTATTGGAGAGCTTGGATGTGTTGTGACTAGCTGGTGGTCAGTTTGGACAGTGAAAGACATAAGAGAATGATGAATTGGTTGTAGAGGATATGAGTTGATCTTGAAAGATAAACCCTAAGAAGATCAGATGATATACACAGGCTATAGTACTTCTTGGGCGCGTATACACACGGGTTGTAATACTGGTAGGACGCATACATACGCACGTTGCACTACTGACAGGTCGCGTACCTGTTTTATATTGATATCTATTGAGGATTGATGTCTCATCTCAGTTGGTGCTGAGGGTGTAAGTTGAGTCTTGCATTATAGAGTTGGTTCTCTTGTAGAGTTGTACTCTATTCAGTTGTTGTTGAAAAACCCCAAGGATTGTAGTCCGTAATAAAAAGAAAATTGTACATACATCTTGTGTTCTTTGTGTTCCTTGTGGTGATGACTTATTGATGATCTATGTTGTTGATATATGCTGCTGATATATAATCACATCTAATTGCTTATAAATCAGGGATGATTTTAAGGATGGAAATTTATTTTAAAATGTAGAAACCTTGGCGAATATTACTTATCCTTCATATGCCAACTATAAATGTTTGGCGATATTTTTGTAAAAATATTCAAATTTCTAAGGATTTTATATAGTTTTTATAATTGTTTGGTGATTTTTAAGGTAAAATAATTTTATCCTATAGAATTTGGGAGAATTATTCTTAAAATAGCGAATCTTGTTTTTGGAAAAACCATGGAAAATTAGCCCATTAGCGAAATTTATCCCCTAAAATCATCCATGTTATAAATGACAGCAATGAGTAATGAGTAAAAGTTGAATGTTAACTAATGAGTTTTGTGTAAGAGGGAAGTTTTAGTAAAAATATCCCCACACTCATTCACCCCCCCTCTAAGTGTGGTAGGTGTGTCCAACAGAAAGGACACCACAAGAATGAATGTCCAACATTCACGCAGTATATGGCAGCAGGAATGCCAAAACTGTTACCCACAAGAGAACCATGGTGCAAAGTCTGTAAGAAACTAGGTCACGACCCATATCATTGCCCGATGATGCAGAAATATCATACAGTCCCAAAGAGTTCATAGTGCACCTTTTGCAAGTCAGTGGGTCATGACGACAAAGATTGTAGAACTATGGAGTTGATGTGAGAAAGGACATCATATGCATATAGAGTGCAGGCCGAAATGATGGTTGGGAAACCCGTGCCACAGTTTAATCCAATTGCAGCAACAGTAAAATATAGTGCAACAACCACACAATAATGAACAACCATAGTACAACGCAGCACAACCCCAGTACAATACCACACAGTAGAATCAGGCATCTCACTCTAATGCTCCAAGAGGAGATAGAGTAGGCTAAAAAGGTGGAGGACGAGCAAGAGGAGGTTTTAGATGAGGTAGAGGACCAGTGGTGTGTCAGAATTGTCAACAATCGGGAATTATGCAAGGGAATTTCCACTTCCACCAACAACTTTCATGTATTTTTGTGCATTAGATCATGACACAGAAGAATGCCTGACACTATTAGTAAAGATCCATGAAAAGAGAAACTAGAACAACCAGAATGTTCAATGGATTTGAGCCGAAGCAAGGGATGAAGGACAGAACATCAATATAGTTACTCGTGGAGGAGCTAAAACAAGAAACGATGCAGTTCGATGAGAACCAATACAAAACTAGTGTATAAAGAAGAACATCGAACCAAGGAAGTAGTTCGACATACAAAAGGAGAAGGATATCTTTGAGGAGGCTAGACAAGAATTTTAGAAGGAAGACATGGCATCGACTTCAACTGCGCAATAAAACAAGGAAGCACCGGAGTACGAGATGCTGCCAGTATTGGATCATACCAACAAAATGCAACCCATGGGACAAGTAATTACAATCAAAGTCTTTTTGCAATCATGTGTAAAGGTATTAAGTGATCCATCATCTGTGAAAATATTGCAAAACATACTAGAAAAATGTAGCATCAAGAGGTAAGGAAACATAGAACCAAAAATAGTCAATCACCTACACACAAGAAGAAGAACAAGTAGGGAGTTTAGAGTGAATGCCAACATTGAAGATTTCAACATGGGCGACATCATACTAGATCTAGGATCTGAAGTTAATGTACTACCAAAGAAGACATGGCAATGCATGGGAGAGCCCACATTAGGATATTCACCTGTTCAATTGAAACTGGGAAACCAACACAGAGTCCTACCAATCGGTAGACTAAAAGGAGTGACAGTCGACCTAAATGGACTGCGCACTAAAGCAGATTTTGAAGACATTAAAATAGTGGACGACACAACACCATACCCAGCGTTGTTTGGTCTGGATTGGGTGTTTGACAACCAGGACATAATCAAATTGAACCAGGAAAATGATATTTGAGTCAGGAGAATATAGGGTCATCGCACCATTAGATCCATCAAAAGGGGAGATTTTTGTAGAACCTACTTGCCTAGACTTAGAGGAAATCGTCCAATTATACAGAACAACTGCGCGTGATGAGGATTACATAAAACCAACTGCAGATGGGATACTCAGTTGGCAAAGCATTACTTCATGTGCAACATACTTAGATACATGTCTAGAAAATTGGCAACAAAGGCTACATGAAGTATCCACGAGAAGATTTGCAAGAATAGACCACGCAGTAAGATGGGTAGGCACAGAAATCAGGGAACCATCCAGTTTCCATGGAGTCAACGATTTGGAAACATTCTTTGCACAGTATGAAGACGAAGTCTTAGAGAACTAGAGACTGTTAGCACTTGATCTAGCACTTAATTCCACACCTGCAAGATGGTGGGGCACAAAAAAAAAGACCATCATAGATTAGCACCAATGTAAGAAGTTACTGCGTATAATTTTTGGCACAGAATAGAAAAACAACAAGCAACAGAAGTATGATGGACAAGGGGCACCAGTGGAACACTTGGAGGAGTGTAGAACATTGTGGAAAATGATAGCCCTAGAGGAATGGCCTCATCATTTCATACACACTCTATAGGGCATACCAGCGAACTGGTATACAAATCAAGAATTGAGCAAAGGAACTACGACATGCATGACATTGCAACAGAATTTCACAATCACTTTCTCATTTGAGCATGAGAACCCCAACATAGATGTCGCTCTTAAAAAGATAAGAGGACTGATATTCATCAAAGAACCTGAAATAGAATTTATCACAGAAGAACAACAACAGAACAAACAAATAGTCAAGGAATTGTTGTCATGTTACCATGTACAAGAGGAAGCACCAGATGAAGATGATCCGCACGATATTCAGATTGAAGAAGTAGAAGGTGAAATATATGTAGAAGGTCCACCCATAGAATCATAATTCATTTCCGCACTGATAAAAGTAAAGAAAGTCAACATTGGGACAGTGGAGCATCCCAAAATGGCCAGCATTGGAGATAACAAAGAGGAGCAAACAGTGGAAAGCATAATAGAGTTATTTCACGAATACAATGAATTTTTTCCCACAACATTTACTGAGATGAAGGGTATAGATGGAGAATTAGGAGAGATGAAGATACCACTCAAATCTGAAATGATATCGATCAGAAAATGACCATATAGAGTAAACCCAATATATAAGTAGAAATTCAAAGCTGAGATTTATAGGATGCTCGAAGCCGACATCATAGAACCAATTGAAGAATCATAATGGATAAGCCCGATGGTAGTACAAGACAAGAAACAGGGAGGGATAAGAATATGCATCGACTTGAGGATGCTAAATGATACATGCCTACATGACCCATTCCCTACACCTTTCATGGATGAAGTTTTAGAAAACGTAGGAGGACACGAAGCTTACTCATTCACTGATGGATTCTCAGGCTACCATCAGATCAAGATCGCACAAGAAGACAGATACAAGACCATGTTTGTGACAGAATGGGGATCTTACCAATACACAGTCATGCCATTTGGACTGAAGAATGCACCAACAATATTCTCCATAGTAGTCATCGTCGTGTTTAAGGAATTCATCCACCAATTTCTTGAAGTATACCTGGATGATTGGACAGTCTATAGTTTTTTGAAAGAACATGTAGAAGTCTTACGACTAATGTTAGAAAGATGCAGATAGTGTCAGATATCACTAAACATAAAGAAATGCATATTTGGAACATCGTTTGGGATACTATTGGGTCATATAGTATGAAAACAAGGTTTACTCGTAGACCCTGCAAAGATTGTAGTAATTGTTAACTTACCACCACCAAAAACAGTCCGTCAGCTAAGAGCGACAATTGGACACACAGGAAACTACAAGAAATTTAGAAAAGGGTACGTGTAGATTAATGCACCGATGGAAAAGATGCTAAGAAAGGATACAAAGTTTCAGTGGAACGATCAGTGTCAACACAGTCTGGATACCATAAAGGAAAAGATGGTCACCGCACCAATATTAATCTTTCCAAACTGGGAGAGGACATTCCACATCCATGTAGACGCATCAATCATAGAACTAGGAGTTATCTTGGCGTAGCCAAGAGCGGGAGACTTGGATCAATCGATAGCATTTGCAAGAAGAAATTTATCAAACTCGGAACATAACTATAACATGAAAGAAAGAGAAGGCCTAGCTATGGTCTACACACTACAAAAGTTCAGACACTACTTATTGGGAAAACACTTCAAGATGTTCACGAATCACTCAACCCTGAAATACCTAGTCAACAAGCCAGTGTTGGGGGGGAGAATCTGCCATTGGTTACTACTATTTCAATAATTTGACTTCGAATTCATCATCAAACCAATAAAATTGAATGCAAGACCTGACCACCTATCAAGGGTCACAAATGGAGAAGAACCTACGAATTTAGAAGACAACTTTCCAGATGCATAGTTATTATCAGTCCAGATCGTTGATGAATACTTCACAGATATCATTCATTACTTGAGCACAGGTATTGTGCCGCAAGAATATAACACCGTGCAAAAGAAAACCTGGTAGTTTGTGCTGCTGACTATCAACTGATACAAGGACACTTATACAAAATGGGCGCAAATAGCATCTTGCACAGATATGTGTTGGAACATGCGAAAATAGCATCTTGCACAGATATGTGTTGGAACATGCACAAATAGAATCTTGCACAGATATGTGTTGGAACATGAAAGACCAAGGGTGTTAGTAGAATCCCATGAGGGAATAGCAAAAGGACATTACATAGGTAAATATATCACGTAGAACGTATTGTGCGCAGGACTATGGTGGCCAATGATGCACAGAGACTCGGAGGAGTACTGTCAATGATGCGATGTTTGTCAAAGGGTAGGAAAACGCAATAGAAGGGACAAGATGCCATTACAACCACAAGTAACATTACAAGCATTCGATAAGTGGGAAATAGACTTTGTGGGACCAATCAACCCACCAGAAAAAAGAACAGGAGCAAGGTACATTATCACTGCGAGGGAGTACCTAACAAGATGGGCAGAGGCCACACCAGTGAAGGATTGTAGAGAAGAAAAAACAAAGCATTTATTATTTGAGAAAGTGATCAATAGATTTGGTTTCCCAAGAGTTTTGATGAGTGACCAAGGCACGCACTTCATAAACAACACCATCAACGCTATGACTTAAGAGTTTGAAGTCCATCATCAGAAGAGCACACCCTATCACCCACAGGCAAATGGTAAAATGGAAGCATTTAACAAAATCTTGGAGAACACGCTGAAAAATATTTGTAATGTCAACAGGGAAGAATGGGACCTCAAAATACCAGCAGTATTATGGGCCTACAAGACTACGTGAAAAAATTTCACAGGGCACACACCATTTAAACTGGTCTACGACCAAGAAGCAATGGTGCCATTAGAATTTTTAGTACCAAGTTTGTGCATAGCAGCAATTACACAAATGATAGAACGAGGCACAGTACAAGAGAGACTAAATTAGTTAATGACCATGGAGGAAGATCGGATCTTAGCAGGATTCCACCAACAAGTTAATAAAGCAAGATACAAAGCTTGGCAATATAGACACATCAAGAAGAAAAATTTCAAGGAAGGAGATCTAGTACTGATGTATGACAACAAATCGTTTCAGCACTCAGGAAAGCTAAGGATGCATTGGTTAGGACCGTACGAGGTAAAATCTATCACAAATGGAGGAGATGTAAAGTTAAGAGACTTTTCAAGTGCAGAACTCAGAGGGATGATCAATGGGAGCCGACTAAAGCTGTACAAGGACAGTTGACCACCCATTGCACAGTAAAAAAGAAAAAGAACCAACAAAAGCACAGTGCACTAAAGGAAGAAAGGGCATGCACAATTAGGACCACAAACTCAATGAGGAGGATAAAAATGGTCACATACAAACGGAAACAAGCGGGAAAAGGAAATTTAGAAAAAGCAATACGAAAGGATAACAGTAGGCATAATTAAAGAATGGAAAGGACCGATGGGACACCACATTAATCACACCAACTGGAGGTGGTAAGGTAGAGTAATGGAAAGTACGAAACTTCTGGAGGTGCACTGAACCTGTAATTAAGGTGCATTAAACCCATAATGAAGGAATCGTCCTCGACAAGGTTCTTGGAAATCCCATACAACACACATACGTAGGAGAAAATAGTCTACTCATGAAAGGAGAGAAGAGAGAGAGAGATAGAGGTTGAAAAGCACATAACAAGTTCACATAGGTCACAAAGACCATTCGAACCTAGAAAACGATCGATATTCCATGCCATGGCACCATCCAAGCAAACAAAAGCAAGCCAGAGTGTCAGAGCAACCAGAGTTAAAACCAGGTCACGGGGACAGATGAAAGAAAGTGAACAGCAGCCGCCAAAGATCGTCAACGTCAATGAAATCCCATCTCTAGAAACAACATCCATGAACCCTACACTCATACTGGAAGAAACACAACAACCATCACCGAAGGGAATGAGTATAGATATACCGGCAGAGGTACAGGAGAAGTCAAACCAGGATGCAAAAACCCTGAAGGAGGTGCAATGAGAGAACACCGAAGAAACTCCAAAAGTAAATGGAACGATGCCAAATCTGAAAACAACAATTGATCCAGACGAGTCTCAAATGACCATATCAGACCATCCACCAGAAGGAATAGTAGAAGATGTCTCAGGTTGGCCGGAATGGTATACTGAAGAACAACCGGAAGCTGCCGGAACTTCGAGCTAGCCACCACTGCCAAAGAAAGACAAGATACAGATACCCAGGTCACCTCACAAGAAACCTACTGCATAAATCATTCTACTGTGTATACCAGATGGGGTATAGGTAGGACCAGACTTGTTGGGTTATAGAGGGAAACTCAAATACTCATACCACGATGTAGCAGATGAAGAAAAGTTTCTAGAACTTGCAAAGAGAGTATACATGGAGATGGTGGGCTCAAATTCGTTTGGGGAACCAATTAATCAACCACTCCAATGGGAAACAGGGTTGGAGAAGACATGAATTTTAGGTCTATTGGACCTACAACATTTTGGTAGAGTTCAATACGCAACCGCGTGCTTCAAACATTTGTTAGCAGTCATGCATGGAGGGGACATATGGTTGGACAAGCTCATCTCGATAGACGTAGAGATTATGAACAACATAACAGGATTTCCATCCTGGGGTATGGATCCCGCGCAGTTTCTTGATGACAAATCCAGGGAAAAGACACTAGCAGAAGAGATGAAGAAGAAGTATGGAATTGATAGGGGGAGAAGAGGGATCATTATCAAGAGGATCAACGATGCTGCAACACAATTGGGCATGAAAATCTTAGCCTGCAAATTGTTAATAAAATTATGCATGGAGGAAGTTCCAGCTAGAGTTGTTGCAGTTGCATCTCAATGTGCAGAAGGCACCACAATGAGCTAGGCACCGTACCTCTTGAACTTATTCCTGGATGACTACAAGGATGCGCACGATCTAGGAATAGAGTTTCACTATTCATGGTTGATCACGTCAATAGCCTTTATGGGCTGGAGGGAACCAAGGTATGTAGCTTTTTGTACCAGACCCAAACCAAATCAGGGAGAGAGATATTTATTTCTTAGAGTGAGGCCAGATGCTAGGAACAAAAGTTTGAATGGACCCATATTTGAAGGATACCTATGCGACCTACAGGAAGACATTTCCAAGATGTGGAGAATCACACTAGAGGTTGTCGCGTGATATGGGACATCGCCAACTTTAGGGCCACACGATATACAATGTGGATACAGGTGTGCAACGATTCTAATAAGCAGTGGTTATAGATGCACTACTGCATCATAAAAGGAAACATCAACTTGGTAATAAAAGACTGGGAAGATGAATGGAGGATTCCAGCTAGCACCCAGGATGTGTCGTAAAGGACAACAGAAGAAGAGGCAGGGTAGGTAGAAACGCAACCTCAGTAAATCCAAGTGCCCAAGAAATGAAGGATGGGCCAGACAACAACCACATAGACAAATGAAGTCACAACGAAGACAGGGGCCCAGAAGGGGAAAAAGGAGAATACACAGTCAGCCAAAGAAGAAAAGAAATAGGCTGAGGGAGTGCAGAAGACCTCCCTAAGTCCCAACTCACAGGAACCAGGGGGAACCAAGAGGCCAGCCACGCAGCCAGGGGGCACGCACAATAAAATAAAGGCACAAAGAACACCACCAAAGTATATGATCACATATGACGATGGAGAAATGGTAGCCCGAATGGTCCAGGATTGTCTATCCTAATACTTTTACCATGTCGCGCACCACAAGGATAGAATTCAAGAGGAACTAGTAGACATGCGGTAAATCCTCAAGCAAATCGAGGAAAGGAAGACATCAAGCAGCAGGGGAACAAAACCATTAGCACTGGAAATAGAGGAAAGAGTGGAAATAGAAGAACGAGATCCATTCCACCCATTGTCACACCCGAACGCAACATTCCACATCACATCCAGTAAGTTGCGCATGGATGAGATTGTGGGGAAGACACCCCTGAATGACTTAAGCCAAATCCAACTGGTGTTGACGTGGATGCCAACCAGGGCACTACACAAGCTGCAGGTTAGCATAAAGCAAGAGGTATAGTCTTGCGCACACAAACACTTAGTCAAATTGCAGCGAGCAACAGAGAAGCGGGACATGCTATAAATAGTCTATGAGTAGGCTAAATCTGAAACCCAGGAGGAAAGGGAGCGCATACAAGGATTGGAGTAGAAATTTTCAGGAACTTACGAGAAAATTCCACAGGCCACACAGAGCAATGAAATCACAACAGCATAAAATATTGATCTTATTGCGCAGGTAATTGATCAATATCAAAAAGAGATCAAGAATCTCTAGGAGCATCTCACACCAACCACTCCACTAGCAGTGAAGGAGCAAAGGAAGAAGGAAGCAACAATGCAGTTGCATGAGATAGAGAAACAGGTCATCACAGCAGGTGACTTGTTGGAACTTGATTGAACTGTGGTGTGGTTTGCCCAATCATCATTTCTGCCTGCACTCTATATGCATCTAATGTCCTTTCTCGCATCAAATCCATAGTTCTACAATCTTTGTCGTTGTGGCCCACTGACTTGCAAAAGGTAATATACGAACTCTTTGGGACTCTCTGATATTTCTGCATCAACGTGCAATGATAAGGATCGTGACCCAGTTTCTTTTATATTTCACACCATAGTCCTCCTGTTAGTAACGAGTTTGGCATTCCAACTTCCATATACTGTGAGAATGTTAGACATTTGTTCTTGTGGTGTCCTTATGTCCTGGATGTAGTACACCAAATGGATTCTTGTTTGTCCTTGCTCTTATTCTGGTTTAGCTGAAACGTTAATTTCTTTAGATCCTCCTTCAGTTCTTCGATAGTTGGGTCCATCTGTTGATACTAGTTTTCTTCTAATTATAGGGTTGCCTACAGAGCCTTTGCCTCCGTCTAGAACTTTTGTTGTCGCAATGGGTATTTTAAGTGTGGTATTAGTGAATTGATGAACAGGTGCCTATGTTTCATATCGGTCATGAGGTACTTCAACTTTCCTTTTAACCACTTGAATCACTGGTTAATTTCCCAAATAGATTCTCTTGGTTTTTGTTGGATTTCTATGATCTCATTCATGTATTAATCCTCTGAGCTCAACTTCTGGAACTCATTTATTAGTAACTTCTTAATGTCTATCAATTTCCTTGTCATCCCAGGTGCACTATTTGCATCTAAACTCATGTACCAGTCTAGTGCGGGATCTCTTAGCATAATAGCTAACTGTGCAAGTTTTGTATCTTCATCAGTGATCTATTTTTCTTCCTATATCTTTGCACAAATGAACAAGTTTTTCTCAGGGTCTTTTGTTGCTTCTCCTTGAACTTCTGTTAACCTGATGGTGGGATCATGTCCTGCCATTCTAAATGTTGAACTACTACCTCTGCGCAGCATAGATACCTAACTAGTGCTCCCTGAACTGGTCCCTCTAGTTGTTGTTCCTTTTGTAGATGTACTTCCTACTGTCTGACTACTTTTGAACTTTGGTTGTCTAAACGGTGGTGTTCTCTTTGGTGTATTAGTTGCACATGGGTTTATGGGCTCCACACTGACATTAATATGGATAGGATTGTTTCCTTCTCTTCCCATTCTTGGACCTCTCGTTTTCCTCTCATATTTTGCACATAGGATTTCCTCAATTTGATCCATAGCCTGAAGATCCTCTACCTCGTCCTCATCACTCTCCAAGCCTTCCCTCGTGGCTACAACTCTCTTCTTGGTATTCACCTTGTATTGCTAGGGTACTCCACTATGCGTATTTCTAGCTATCGCCATGATCTGCTTGATCTGGTCGTCATCCATGATGATTGGGTCCAAGGGTTCCTCCTCCTTTCTCTTATCCTTTCCTCCTTCCATTCCTCCTCTCTCTATCAGTGCTTCCCTCCTTCCCCAATGCACGTAGGGAACTTTAGTTATCTGACTCCATTGTCATTACACCTTTGTTATATAGCAGTATCTTAATAGAAGTATACAACGATCGAATGTACCTTTCTTTACAGTCACGTAGAAACTCTTTCTCCGCTATGTTGTATGACTTTGTTGTATCTACTGCAAACTCTATTATAAAACCTGCCACAATATTATCATGCCAAAAATCGACTGCGTGGGTGAATTTGTTGTTCACGTGTTGTAACTGCTCAATCTATGCTGGGGTCCACTCTAACTGTTGGATCTAGTTCATTGTATGGTTATCCTTCAACCTTAGTATCCATTCCTGCAATAAATGTGGAAAATCACAGAAAAAGACTTCATGCAAATCAATAAACACATATTTCTCAAGATATTTGTGGGGTGTTACTCTAGGGTTTCAATTATCTATCTGTGAAAACTACAACTCTTTGGTTCTTATCCAAGTTTTGATCTCTACTTTTGTGGGATTCCATGGTCTCAAAAATCCCTTCTAATGGCTCATTTATTTCTTCTTTTCTTTACTCGTCTCTTGCTCAACCTATCTCATCTACTCAATCCTCTCATGTTCCTACCAACGACAATGGAACCATTTTCTGGTTACTCTTCTATTATGTATGAGTTCGTACTGGGTGACCTAGGGTTCATGTCTTTCGGGTTTCCAACAAAGCCTCTAAAACTATCGGCCCTCCTGGTAAACCAAAAGGCAACACAGTGCATTGTGTAGTCTCACCTGAGATAGTCTTAATGGGTGGTTGTAAGACTCAGGTGTTTACAGCCTAGGATTGAGTGTGAGATAGGAGAACTGTATATTGAACCATTATCATAACTCATAAACACAACATGTTGTCATTTGCAAATACGCGGGAAATATAGCAACTCAATAATTAACATAACAATAACTACTAAAAGATGATAAAGATATGCATGCATTCATCACATAACACAAATTTTATCGTGGTTCACCCCCTCCTGGGCTATGTCCACAAAGATCTAGCTCTTGGCTCTTTTATTATAGTATTTTTGCATCTACAACGTTGCGCGTGTTACAATTCTTCTCAGTTGGGAAATATCTATATGAGGCGGACTAGATCACACCAGGCTCCTCAACCTGCGATCTAACCCTCAAGATCTACCCTCCTTCTCCCTCTTCAGCTCAACAACTTACAAAATTAGGTCATACAACAAAACATTCCCTATATCGACTAGCTTCAATAGCTCTCTCTACAATACGACTTATCTTTAGGAAAAATATACGAACCCTTTATGATACTTAAGTATCTATATTTATATGTTCCTGGCTCTTTAGCCAAATTGAAATTGTGGATAAAACACCAACACTAAATCTGGAAATTTATTTTCATGCTTCAAGCATATTTCATGGTTACCAATTACACTTTTCATGATTCCATTTATTGACACATTTAAAAAACTGCAATAAATCTAAATACTTGGAATTACACTATATTTTGATACATGTCTTTCATTTTTAATTGTAAACATAAGTAGAGAAACATTGTCACTATTTTGAAGAGAAAATTGTGATTTGATAAAGGAATTACATTGTTGTCTTGAATTAAACACTCTCATGGTTGTTTGACTGATGGTTATAATCTTGCACACTTCTTTGATTCAATTTAGCACAGATTCAAACACATGGTGGATGATTTCACACTTGTATATTTTAAGCAAATAGTGTCAATTTCATTTATTGGTTAAATTTGGGTTATAATTGTAATTTTGAACATTTAACTTGGCAACCACACATTGCAACACTTATCTCATAATATTTTTTTGAGTGGAGTTTGAAATCCTTTATCACATGAACAATTCTATTGGTTCGAGTTCACATTCATTTCAACACATTGAAGCACATTTTACAATTTCCATAACTCATATTAAGTCTTCAAAGGGAATCAACCAAAGCTACAATATAATCTTGAAAAGTTTGTCTCTCGTGATCTTTCTATCTCACATGGTTAATTGTTGGTAACATATTCCTTTTGTGGTATATTGTGGCACGTTGACTATGGATTGATCAAATAAACCATCTTGGAACTCTTTAAATTACATTTTGCAACATCTTTATAGCATAAGATCAGTTTCTTGGGTAAACAACTTTGATCAATTTAAGCTATATTTTTCCCTCCCACTTCATTTACAATGATTTAGCTTAGATTGACCCTTAGGGATTCCCCCCTAGGATAGGGTAGTTTATTTCCTTAGTCTAAAGTGTAGGGAAAGACCACTGAGGTGACAGTGTGTGGCTTGTCTGATAGTGCCTCTAGGATCTCCCGTTGAGGTTAGGACTTTTCCTTCTAGGTGAGAGTTTGAGCGGTAACATTTTGGCACTATTGCTAGAGATAAAGTCCATTCCCTGGTTATTAGAATTTTTCCTCAAGAATTTTAATGAATAGGATTCACATATTTATCTAGTTTACTCATATAGTGAGGGGAAGAATCCCATTTCCCTTAGAAATTTTAAAGGCTTGTTGATTGTAAGGTGAATAAAGTAGCATTGTTATGACATTTGAGTATTCACCTTGGTGACTCCACTTTTGCCAAATTTAGTTTTCATATTTAGTTGTGGAAAAAATGGCTCCATGAAAATTTCATGAGAAATATGATACTACTAATGTTAAAGGAGTTTTTGGATACCCAAAGCATTAGTCTTCAGAATGGTTAGAATACCTCCCAAAATATAATGGTGATCCTTCATTGGCTATTCCCTATGTTGTAAGTTTTCTAAGATATACTTCAAAGATCAACGTAATACATGTGGATGTGTTGATGAGACTTTTTGTATTCTCTTTGCGTAAGGAACAAAAGGATTGGGTTATGTGTTGTAGAGGTCTAAGAAGCATTACTTCCATTGCATTTTTCTTTGAAATTTTATTCAAACATTGGGGTGCTTCCCTTTAGGATTTTGAAGATGCCTTTAGAGACTATGGGTTACTTTACAAGAAGATAAAGAGAATGAAGTGGTTGAAACCATTGAGATTGAGGAAATTCTAACTTTGGCTATTGTTGAAGATTAAGAATATGAAAGGAACATAGATGAAGGATCTTCTCATGATATTTTTGAAGAACAAGAATCACCTTACAATCTCATTGACTATCAAGAGTATGAAGAAAAATATCTATCATTTGATGAGCACGTTAAGGAAGAGCCACTTTTTGATAAATACAACTTTAGTGGTGGTCAAGTATATGGGGAATACATGGATGGAGAGGAACACCAAATGCTTAATGAATCCATCAAGGTAGAAAAGTTAAAACAAGTTGAAAATGAAGTTGGAAAAATATGCTTTGATGATGACAATAGCCAAGTCTTTATTTCCCGTCCATGTGAAGATAATAATTTAGTAACTTGCACCCATTTCCAAAAATTTGGACCTTTTGATGCATCCTTTGACAATTTGGAAAGAGAAGAAGGATCCTTGGTTGACCCCTCATTTCATAAAGGACAAGAGAAACCTTGTGGATCTATTGATGAATAAAACTTTGATAATAACTTAGAGTGTGAAAACAATCGCTTTTTTTTCCTATCCAGATCAAGGTAATGATTTAATGAGTCATACCCATTATCAGCCTTATTGACATCAGTGGAAATCCAACTCTGTGTGTTTATTTCTGTTAACTGCCAGATGTACAATCTAGGTTTATTCACTAAGTAAGTCTCGTGGACTTAATTAATTTTTTGTTATACAATAATTTGATATCACGCCAGTTACCTATCAGATGCCATGAAACTCGACATCAGTCTTGTACAGAAAATTGTACTTAAACCACTTAACCCAATATTTAAAAATTGAATGTCTATTGTTAAACCAACTTTATCCGATTACAGGTCACAGGACAAAATGTAACAAGTGGACTCCTACCCTGGTAATTCATATTAAAATTCTAGCTTCTTCAAGAGAGAAGATAATTAGGATTAAAATATAAAATAACAACACAAATGAAATGATTAAAATCTATCTCATAACTTGAATGTTGTCTGATTAATATCAGATATATAGAGTAGAGCAACTGAAATGTGAAACTTCTTCTGTCAATTCTTGGTACAATTCTTGGTACAGGCAGAAAGTTTTTCTTGCTGTAGATAAAATACTCATAGTCATCATTGCTTAATCACGCCATTACAGAGCACAATTAATCTTTGGTTGAATCAACCTTTTTCTTACATTTAATTACAATATTAATTGAAGGAAAACATATCGCTATGCTATTAATTTCATACTGGAACTCACTCTATTACTAGTAACGCATCACATACAATCCACTTCATCATTCATAAAAATGAAATAAAATATATATATATATATATATATAACTGACAGGAAATTTCATTCCATACATATTCGGTACACAACACTTGGTATTCTTCTACATAAATAAACGACTAACAACTAAATAATGTGACCAGATGATTAGTTGTTTGTGACGTTGATCCTTCGCCTAGCTCTGTCGAATGTCCCTTCACGCTTACTAATCAATAGATTTCATCGGTACCTCCCAGCCAACGTTAGAGGTATTCTTCTTCCCCCTTAGCCTCAAGAGCTGCAAAGGGGTCACACACAAAATTTCAGATAAAAAATTAGCTCAAGCTTGCCCTCTAAAAGAGAGACTTCCACCTCTTACACAAAACTTGCAACCCAACTCACACAAGTAAACTAGTCACATGAAATTTGACAACATTTCAATCATCCAACAATAGGGTCCTTTCCTCCTTACTCTTCCTTCGTTTTATAAGAAAATGTGTCTTGACACTTGCCAATTCATGCATAATTAAATATTTTCTAATAATTAAATTAGATATTATTCACCCTGAACACATCACTCTTCCCTCAAGTCGGGCATGTTTTATTTATTTTTAATCTAAATAAATTTGAATTTTTTTCACTTCCTCAATTAGTTCCTAGATTTTCTCCTAGTTGTTCCTTAGTTCTCCAATTTCTCCTTTAGTGTATCCTAACTAATTTACAGTTGGAGTTTGATTAAAACTCTTCTCTTAGTTAGTATTTAGAGTCTAGTTTGACTTAGGACTCTAACTTTAAATTGACACCACATTTCCTCATGAAATTAATTTATTTTAATTATAAATTATTTTTATTTAATACATGCACACATTGTGCACGTCTTACATTTTATTCTCCCTTCCTAAATTCTATTTAGTCTAATTTCCCTTAGGCCCATTATTATAATTTAATTAGGCATGAGCATTTAGACTTATGTTTTATTATGTTCCGGTTCATAATTTAATATATAATTATATTCTCTTTTCTAAAAAAAAATCTAACTATTCAATTTATCCTCTAAAGTCTTCTAATTTTTTTTATTAAATTCTCTTGATGTTTCCTATTCTTTATTTGTATTTAGATTAACATGCTACGTGCCCTTCAAAACACATCAACGTTCTCCAAGGGTGCCACTCGCCATTCTAACTTAGTCT
Organism: Picea mariana; assembly: GCA_032191745.1. Classification (NCBI taxonomy): domain Eukaryota; kingdom Viridiplantae; phylum Streptophyta; class Pinopsida; order Pinales; family Pinaceae; genus Picea; species Picea mariana. The sequence continues at coordinate 61,969 of JASDQU010012088.1, forward strand.
GGAAGTTGTTTGACGCTGAGAGTCAATACTCCACTTGATGACCTTGTGTGAGACTAAGGGCTTACTAAGAAATAAGGAATCCGCCTTATTGAGCACCCCTTAGAAATCCTCGTGAGCTACTATCTCAATCTTCCCTCATGATGTCGTGAATCTCTTAGGAATAAGGTAGTCATTAACCTTCAGTTCTGGTCACAACGGGAGTGTTATTAGGCTATGATATGGACGCTGCCACACCCATCCTTGATCTATGTGATATATGTGTATGACCACTTTACTCCATATGTGAGTCGGATTAGCAAGTGTCACCATGCCTGCATCCACTGACAAAAATAATATCAATAACTCTTATACATGAAATCCATAACTGAAATCATCATCATAACACATGCATAGTAAAATCAAGTACTCATAGTCAAAGTCAATAGTCCACTCCCTGACTCAATCCAGAGTCCAAGGAATTATGTCGATGCCATCAACATCCTCATCATATCATGTCATGTTTCTTGCACACTCAAGAAACATCATCATAATACATGTCAATGCGATACATCAATATTAATAACATATCAAAATTTCAGTAATCAATCATAGCATAAACTCATAAAACAAATCAGATAATCATAATGTACTATGTTTAGCCGGATCACTTGCACGCAAGTGTCCTCAAAGAATAATCAGCGTTATGAAAATGTGGTCAGTGAAAATTTGGATGTTACATACACCCCCTCTTGTTTTAAAACTTATCCTGAAGTTTGTACAATCTAACAATGAAAACTATAATATAGCTTCTATTAATATATATATCAATTTTTCAAAATAAATATGGAAATCGTTGATGCATCTCATGTGCATCCTCCCAAGTGGCAGAATGTGGACTATAACTATACCACTAGACCTTGACCTGATCGACCAATCGACGTCGTAGTCGTCGGGTGCGATGGTCATGTATCCAGATTGGCTCCACTATGAGAGCACCCTCGTCTGATACCTAGAATGAAACAATCATAGCATAAACTCATAAAACAAATCAGATAATCATAATGTACTATGTTTAGCCGGATCACTTGCACGCAAGTGTCCTCAAAGAATAATCAGCGTTATGAAAATGTGGTCAGTGAAAATTTGGATGTTACATACACCCCCTCTTGTTTTAAAACTTATCCTRAAGTTTGTACAATCTAACAATGAAAACTATAATATAGCTTCTATTAATATATATATCAAWTTTTCAAAATAAATATGGAAATCGTTGATGCATCTCATGTGCATCCTCCCAAGTGGCAGAATGTGGACTATAACTATACCACTAGACCTTGACCTGATCAACCAATCGACGTCGTAGTCGTCGGGTGCGATGTTCATGTATCCAGATTGGCTCCACTATGAGAGCACCCTCATCTGATACCTAGAATGAAATCAAATCAATAACATGTTGCAGATCTAAAATATAATGACGTAAAAATGAAACATGAAACACATCGTGCATACGACTCAAATAATTAGGGAAGGCTAGTCGGTAAGCCACAGGTCGTTTATTTTCTACAACTTTGAATGATCCCACAAACATTGGAGAAATTTTAGCACACTTTCCAAACTTAATCAAACTCTTATATGGTTTTACCCGCAAAAACACCTTATCACCAACCTCATATATGTGGTCTATACGATGTGCATCTACATAACTCTTTTGTCGGTCTTGTGCTTCCTTAATTATTTTATTTATGGTGCACATCTGATCTTCCATTTCATGAATCATTTCTGGTCCCACCAGGACCTATCTTCTATTCGAACCCAACTCAAAGGTGTCCTACACGGTCGTCCATATAGAAAATCAAAAGGTGTCATGTTTATCGAACTATGGTAACTGTTATTAGATGAAAATTATACTAAAGGAAAAAATTCTCCCCATCTTTTTTGTTGATCCATCACATACATTTGAAGCATATCCTCTAGAATTTTATTCGTTCTTTCTGTCTGTCCATCGATTTTGGGGTGATATATTGTACTAATATTTAATTGTGTGCCCAAAGCCTCTTGGAAACTAGTCCAAAAAAGTCCA
>JASDQU010012088.1:64127-101381 GCA_032191745.1 Picea mariana
TAATATGAATTACCAGGGTAGGAGTCCACTTGTTTCTTCAGACATTTTCTCCTGTGACCTGTAATCGGATAAAGTTGGTTTAACAGTAGACATTCAATTTTTAAATATTGGTATTATGCAGGGTAATCATCTTACCATTGGGTTACGTGGTTTAAGTACAATTTTCTTTACAAGACTGATGTCGAGTTTCATGGGATCCGATTGGTGACTGGCGTGATATCAAATTATTGTATAACAAAAAATTAATTAAGTCCACGAGACTTAAGTTAGTGAATAAACCTAGATTGTACATCTGGCAGTTAACAGAAAGAAACACACAGAGTTGGATGGCCACTGATGTCAATAAGGCTGATAATGGGTATGACTCATTAAATCATTACCTTGATCTGGATAGGAAAAAAAAGCGATTGTTTTCACACTCTAAGTTATTATCAAAGTTTTATTCATCAATAGATCCACAAGGTTTCTCTTGTCCTTTATGAAATGAGGGGTCAACCAAGGATCTTCTTCTCTTTCCAAATTGTCAAAGGATGCATCAAAAGGTCCAAATTTTTGGAAATGGGTGCAAGTTACTAAATTATTATCTTCACATGGAGGGGAAATAAAGACTTGGCTACTATCATTATCAAAGCATATTTTTCCAACTTCATTTTTAACTTGTTTTAACTCTTCTTCCTTGATGGATTCATGAAGCATTTGGTGTTCCTCTCCATCCATGTATTCCCCATATACTTGGCCACCACTAAAGTTGTATTTATCAAAAAGTGGCTCTTCCTTAACGTGCTCATCAAATTATAGATATTTTTCTTCGTACTCTTGATACTCAATGAAATTGTAAGGTGATTCTTGTTATTCAAAAATATCATGAGAAGATCCTTCATCTATGTTCCTTTCATATTCTTAATCTTCAACAATATCCAAAGCTAGAATTTCCTCAATCTCAATGGTTTAAACAACTTCATCATCTTTATCTTCTTGTAAAGTAACCACATAGTCTCTAAAGACATCTTCAAAATCCTAAAGGGAAGGACCCCAATGTTTGAAGAAAATTTCAAAGAAAAATGCAATGGAAGTAATGCTTCTTGGACCTACAACACCTAACCCAATCCTTTTGTTCCTTACCCAAAGAGAATACAAAAAGTCTCATCAACACATCCACATGTATTACGTTGATATTTGAAGTATATCTTAGAAAACTTACAACATGGGGAATAGCCAATGAAGGATCACCATTATATTTTGGGAGGTATTCTAACCATTATGAAGACTAATGCTTTGGGTATCCATAAACTCCTTTAACATTAGTAGTATCATATTTCTCATGAAATTTTCATGGAGCCATTTTTCCACAACTAAATATGAAAACTAAATTTGGCAAAAGTGGAGTTGCCAAGGTGAATACTCAAATGTCATCACAATGCTACTTTATTCACCTTACAATCAACAAGCCTTTAAAATTTCTAAGGGAAATGGGATTATTCCCCTCAATGGAGTCACTATATGAGTAAACTACATAAATCTGTGAATCCTATTCATTAAAATTCTTGAGGAAAAATTCTAATAACTAGGGAATGGACTTCATCTCTAGCAACAGTGCCAAAATGTTACCACTCAAACTCTCACCTAGAAGGAAAAGTCCTAACCTCAACGGGAGAGCCTAGAGGCACTATCAGACAAGCCACACATTGTCACCTCAGTGGTCTTTCCCTACACTTTAGACTAAGGAAAGAAACTATCCTATCCTAGGGGGGAATCCCTAAGGGTCAATCTAAGCTAAATCATTGTAAATGAAGCGGGAGGGAAAAATATAGCTTAAATTGATCAATGTTGTTTACCCAAGAAACTGATCTTATGCTATAAAGATGCTGCAAAATGTAATTTAAAGAGTTCCAAGATGGTTTATTTGATCAATCCATAGTCAGCGTGCCACAATATACCACAAAAGGAATATCTTACCAACAATTAACCATGTGAGATAGAAAGATCACGAGAGACAAACGTTTCAAGATTATGTTGTAGCTTTGGTTGATTCCCTTTGAAGACTTAATATGAGTTATGGAAATTGTAAAATGTGCTTCAATGTGTTGAAATGAATGTGAACTCGAACCAATAGAATTGTTCATGTGATAAAGGATTTCAAACTCCACTCAAAAAAATATTATGAGATAAGTGTTGCAATGTGTGGTTTCCAAGTTAAATGTTCAAAATTGCAATTATAACCCAAATTTAACCAATCAATGAAATTGGCACTATTTGCTTAAAATATACAAGTGTGAAATCATCCACCATGTGTTTGAATCTGCGCTAAATTGAACCAAAGAAGTGTGCAAGATTATAACCATCAGTCAAACAACCATGAGAGTGTTTAATTCAAGACAACAATGTAATTCCTTTATCAAATCACAATTTCCTCTTCAAAATAGTGACAATGTTTCTCTACTTATGTTTACAATTAAAAATGAAAGAGATGTATCAAAACACAATGTAATTCCAAGTATTTAGATTTATTGCAGTTTTTTAAATGTGTCAATAAATTGAATCATGCAAAGTGTAATTGGTAAGCATGAAAATAAATTTCCAGAGTTAGTGTTGGTATTTTATCCACAATTTCAATTTGGCCGAAGAGCCAAAAACGTATAAATATAGATACTTAGGTATCATAAAGGGTTCGTATATTTTTCCTAAAGATAAGTCATATTGTAGAGAGAGCTATTGAAGCTAGTCTATATAGGGAATATTTTGTTGTATGACCTAATTTTGTAAGCTGTTGCACTGAAGAAGGAGAATGAGGGTAGATCTTGAGGGTTAGATCATAGGTTGAGGAGCCAAGTGTGATCTAGTCCGCTTCATAAAGATATTTCCCAACTGAGAAGAATTGTAACGCGAGTGGTGTTGTAGATGCATAAATACTATAATAAAAGAACCAAGAGCCAGATCTTTGTGGACGTATCCCAAGCGGGGGTGAACCACAATAAAATTTGTGTTATGTGATGAATGCATGCATATCTTTATAATCTTTCAGTAGTTATTGTTATGTTAATGAATGAGTTGCTATATTTCCTACATATTTGCAAAAGACAACATGTTGTGTTTACGAGTTATAATAATGGTTCAATATACAATTCTCCTATCTCGCACTCAATCCTAGGCTGTAAACACCTGAGTCTTACAACCACCAATTAAGACTATCTCGGTTGAGACTACGCAGTGCACTCAGTGCACTGTGTTGCCTTTTGGTTTACCAGGAGGGCTGATAGTTTTAGAGGCTTTGCTGGAAACCCGAAAAACATGAACCCTGGGTCACCCAGTACGAACTCATACAAAATATAAGAGTAACCAAAAAATGGTTCCATTGTCATTGGTAGGAACATGAAAGGATTGAGTAGATGAGATAGGTTGAGCAAGAGACGAGTAAAGAAAAGAAGAAAGCAATGAGCCATTAGAAGGGATTTTTGAGACCGTGGAATCCCACAAAAGCAGAGATCGAAACTTGGATAAGAGCCGAAGAGCTATATTTTGCATAGATAGATAACCAAAACCCTAGAGTAACACCCCACAAATATATTGAGAAATATGTGTTTACTGATTTGCATGAAGTCTTTTTCTGTGATTTTCCACATTTATTGCAGGAATGGATACTAAGGTTGAAGGATAACCAAACAACGAACCGGATCTGACAGTTAGAGTGTACCCTAGTACAAATTGAGCAGTTACAACACGTGAACAACAAATTCACCCGTGCAATCGATTTTTGGATTGACAATATTGTGGCAGGTTTTATAACAGAGTTTGCAGTAGATACAACAAAGTCGTACAGTGCAACGGAGCAAGATTTTCTATGCGAATGTCAAGGAAGGTACATTCGATCGTTGTATACTTCTATTAAGATACTGCTATATAACAAAGGTGTAATGACAATGGAGTTAGATAAATAAAGTTCCCTGCGTGCATGGGGGAAGGGGGGAAGCACTGACAGAGAGAGGAGGAATGGAAGGAGGAAAGGATAAGAGAAAGGAGGAGGAACCCTTGGACCCAATCATGATGGATGACGAACAAATCAAGCAAATCATGGCGACAGCTAGAATTACACATAGTGGAGTACCCTACCAATAGAAGGTGAATACCAAGAAGAGAGTCATAGCCACGAGGGAAGGCTTGGCGAGTGATGAGGACGAGGTAGAGGATCTTTAGGATGTGGATCAAATTGAGGAAATCCTATGTGCAACATATAAGAGGAAAATGAGAGGTCCAAGAATGGGAAGAGAAGGAAACAATCCTATCCATATTAATTTCAGTGTGGAACCCATAAACCCATGTGCGAATAATACACCAAAGAGAACACCACCGTTTAGACAACCAAAGTTCAAAAGTAGTCAAACAATAGGAAGTACATATACAAAAGGAACAACAACTGGAGGGACCAGTTCAGGCAACACTAGTCAGGTATCTACACCGTGCAAAGGTAGTAGTTCAACGTTCAGAATGGCAGGACACGATCCCACCATCAGGTTAACAAAAGTTCGAGGAGAAGCAACAAAAGACCTTGAGAAAAACTAGTTCATTTGTGAAAAGATATAGGAATCAAAACATATCACTGATGAAGATACCAAACTTGTGCAGTTAGCTATTACGCTAAGAGACCACGCACTAGACTGGTACATGAGTCTAGATGCAAATAGTGCATCTGGGATGACAAGGAAATTGACAGACATTAAGAAGTTACTGATAAATGAGTTCCATATGCTGATCTCAGAGGATTAATACATGAATGAGATCATATAAATCCGACAGAAACCAGGAGAATCGGTTTGGGAAATTGAACAGTGATTCAAGTGGTTAAAAGGAAATTTGAAGTACCTCATGACCGATATGCAACATAGGCACCTGTTAATCAATTCACTAATACCACACTTAAAATACCCATTGTGACAACAAAAGTTCCAAATGCAGGCAAAGGCTCTGTAGGCAACCCTAGAATTAGAAGAAAACCAATATCAGCAGACGGACCCAACTATCGAAGAACTGAAGGAGGATATGAAGAACTTAACATTTCAGCTAAACCAGAATAAGAGTAAGTACAAACAAGAAGCCGTTTGGTGTACTACATGTAGGACATAAGGACACCACAAGAATGAATGTTTGACATTCGCACAGCATATGGAAGTCAGAATGCCAAAATCGTTACCAACAGGAGGACTATGGTGTGAAATATGCAAGAAACTGGGTCACAATCCTTATCACTGCACGATGATGCAAAAATATCAGAGAATCCCAAAGAGTTCATATTGCACCTTTTGCAAGTCAGTGGGCCATGACGAAAAAGATTGTAGAACTATGGATTTGATGCAAGAAAGGACATTAGATTCATATAGAGTGCAGGAAGAAATGATGACTGGGAAAACCACACCACAGTTCAATCAAGTTCCAACAAGTCACCTGCTGTACTGACCTGTTTCTCTATCTCATGCAACTGCATTGTTGCTTCCTGCTTCCTTTTCTCCTTCAATTCTAGTGGAGTGGTTGGTGTGAGATGCTCTCGGAGATTCTTGATATCCTTTTGATATTGATCAATTACCTTCGCAATCGGATCAATATTTTATGCTGCTGTGATTTCATCGCTCTGTGCAGCCTATGGAATCTTCTCGTAAGTTCCTGCAACTTTCTGCTCCAATCCTTTTATGCGCTCCCTTTCCTCCTGGGTGTCAGATTTAGCCTACTCATAGACTATTTCTAGCGCGTCCCGCTTACCTATTTCTCGCTGCAATTTGACTAAGTCTTTGTGTGCGCAAGACTGTACCTCTTGGTTTATGCTAACCTACAGCTTGTGTAGTGCCCTGGTTGGCATCCACGTCAACACCAGTTGGATTTGGCTAAATTCCTTCAGGGGTGTCTTCCCCACAATCTCATCCATGTGCAACATACTGGATGTGATGTGGAATGTTGCGTTCGGGTGCGACAATGGGTGGACTAGATCTCGTTCTTCTATTTCCACTCTTTCCTTTGTTTGCAGTGTTGATGGTTCTGTTCCCCTGCTGCTTGATGTTTTCCCTTCCTCAATTTGTTTGAGGAGTTACCGTATGTCTACCAGTTCCTCTTGAATTCTATCCCTGTGGTGTGCGACATGGTCAAAGTATTAGGATAGACAATCCTGGACCATTCGGGCTACCATTTCTCCATCGTCATCCGTGATCGTATACTCTAGTGGTGTTCTTTGTGCCTTTGTTTTATTGCGCATGCCTCCTGGCTGTGTGGCTGGCCTCATGGTTCCCCCTAGTTCCTGTGAGTTGGGACTTAGGGAGGTCTCCTGCACTCCCTCAGCCTGCTTCTATTTTTCTTTGGCCGACTGCGTATTCTCCTTTTTCCCCTTCTGGTCCCCTATCTTCGTTGTGCCTTTGTTTGTCTACGTGGTTATTGTTTGTCCCATCCTTCATTTCTTGGGCACTTGGATTTATTGAGGTTGCGTTTCTACCTGCCCTGCCTCTTCTTCTGTTGTCCTTTCCGACACATCCTGGGTGATAGCTTGAATCCTCCATTCATCTTCCCAGTCTTTTATTACCAAGTTGATGTCACCCTATGTGATGCAGTAGTGCATCTGTAACCATTGCTTATTGGGATCCTTGCACACCTGTATCCACATTGTATGTCGTGTGGCCCTAAATTTGGCGATGTCCCATATCACGCGACAACCTCTAGTGTGATTCTGCACATCTTGTAAATGGCTTCCTGCATGTCGCATAGGTATCCTTCAAATATGGGTCCATTCAAACTTTTGTTCCTAGCATCTGGCCTCACTTTGAGAAATAAATATCTCGCTCCCTGATTTGGTTCGGGTCTGGTACAAAAAACTACATACCTTGGTTCCCTCCAGCCCATACAAGCTATTAACGTGATCAACCATGAATAGTGAAACTCTATTCCTAGATATTGCACATCCTTGCAGTCATCTAGGAATAAGTTCAAGAGGTACGATGCCCAGCTCACTGTGGTGCCTTCTGCGCATTGAGCTGCAACTGCAACAACTCCAGCTAGAACTTCCTCCATGCATAATTTTCTTAACAGTTNCCATACTTCTTCTTCATCTATTCTTCTAGTGCCTTTTCCCTGGCTTTGTCATCAAGAAATTGCACGGGATCCATACCCCAGGCTGGAAATCCTGTTATGTTTTCCATAAGCTCTACGTCTATCGAGACAAGCTTGTCCAACCATATGTCCCCTCCATGCGTGACTACTAACAAATGTTTGAAGCACGTGGTTGCGTACTGACCTCTGCCAAAATGTGGTAGGTCCAACAGACCTAAAATTCCTGTCTTCTCCAACCCTATTTCCCATTGGAGTGATTGATTAATCGATTCCCCAAATGGATTTGAGACCACCATCTCCATGTATACTCTCTTTGTAATTTTCAGAAAATTTTCTTTGTTTGCTACATTTGTGGTCCGAGTATTTGAATTTCCCTATATAACCTAGCAGGTCTGGTCCTACCTATACCCCATCTGGTATACGTGGTAGAATGATTTATGTGGCAGGTTTCTTGCGAGGTGACCTGGGTATCTGTATCTTGTCTTTCTTTGGCAGTGGTGGCTGGCTCGAAGTTCCAATGGCTTCCGGTTGTTCCTCAGTATACCATTCCGGCCAACCTGAGACATATTCTATTGTTCCTTCTGGTGGATGATCTGATATGGTCATTTGAGACTCGTCTGGCTCAACTATTGTTTTCAGATTTGGCGTCATTTCATTTACTTTCGGAGTTGCTTCGGTGTTCTTTGGTTGCACCTCCTTCAAGGTTTCTGCGTCCTGGTTTGACTTCTCCTGTACCTCTTCCGATATATCTATACTCATGCCCTTCGGTGATGGTTGTTTTGTTTATTCCAGTATGGGTGTAGGGTTCACCAATGTTGTTTCTAGAGATGGGATTTTGTTGACGTTGACGATCTCTGGCGGCTGTTGTTCACTTTCTTCCATCTATCCCTGTGACCTGGTTTTAACTCTGGTTGGTCTGACACTCTGGCTTGCTTCTGTTTGCTTGGGTGGTGCCATGGTGTGGAATATCGATCATTTTCTAGGTTCGAATGGTCTTTGTGACCTCTGTAAACTTTCTCTGTGCTTTTCAACCTCTATCTCTCTCTGTCTTCTCTCCTTTCACAAATATAGTGTTTTCTCATGTGTATGTGTGTTGTATGGGATTTCCATGAACCTTATCGAGGAAGATTCCTTCATTATGGGTTTAATGCACCTTAATTACGAGTTCAATGCACCTCCAGAAGTTTTGTACTTTCCATTACTCTACCTTACCGCCTCCAGTTGGTGCGATTAATGTGGTGTCCCATCGGTTCTTTCCATCCTTTAATTCTGCCTACTGCTATCCTTTCGTACTACTTTTTCTGAATTTCCTTTTCCCGCTTGTTTCCCTTTGTACGTGACCAATTTTCTCCTCCTCGTCGAGTTTGTGGTCCTAAGTGTGCATTCCCTTTCTACCTCTGACGCACTATGCTTATGTTGGTTCTTTTTTTTTTACTGTGCGGTGGGTGGTCGACTGTCCTTGTACAACTTCAGTCGGCTCCCATTGATCATCCCTCTGAGTTCTGCACCTGATAAGTCTCTTAACTTTACATCTCCTCCATTTGTGACAAATTTTACCTCGTACGGTCCTAACCAATGCATCCTTAGCTTTCCTGGGTGCTGAAACAATTTGTTGTCATACATCAGTACTAGATCTCCTTCCTTGAAAGTTTTCTTCTTGATGTGTCTATCTTGCCAAGCTTTATATCTTCTAAGATCCGATCTTCCTCCATGGTCATTAACTGATTTAGTCTCTCTTGTACTGTGCCTCATTCTATCATTTGCGTAATTGCTGCTACGCACAAACTTGGTACTAAAAATTATAATGGCACCACTGCTTCTTGGTCGTAGACCAGTTTAAATGGCATGTGCCCTATGAAATTTTTTCACGTAGTCCTGTAGGCCCATAATACTACTGGTACTTTTAGGTCCCATTCGTCCCTTTTTATGTTACAAATATTTTTCCACGTGTTCTCCAAGATTTTGTTAAATGCTTCCACTGTGCCATTTTCCTATGGGTGATAGGGTGTGCTCTTCTGATGATGGACTTCAAACTCTTTAGTCATAGCATTGATGGTATTGTTTATGAAGTGCGTTCCTTGGTCACTCATCAAAACTCTTGGGCAACCAAATATATTGATCACTTGCTCGAATAATAAATGTGTTGTTGTTTCTGCGCTACAATCCTTCACTGGTGTGGCCTCCGCCCAACTTGTTAGGTACTATGTCGCAGTGATAATGTACCTTGATCCTGCTCTTTTTTCTGGTGGTTCGATTGGTCCCACAAAGTCTATTTCCCACTTATCAAATTCTTGTAATGTTACTTGTGGTCGTAATGGCATCTCGTCCCGTCTATTGGGTTTGCCTACCCTTTGACAGACATCGCATCATTTATAGTACTCCTTCGAGTCTCTGTGCATCGTTGGCCACCATAGTCCTGCGCACAATACATTCTGCACGGTAGCTTTACCTATGTAATGTCCTCCTGCTATTCCCTCATGGGATTCTTCTAACACCCTTGGTCTTTCATGTTCCAACACATATTTGCGCAAGATGCTATCTGTGCCCATTTTGTATAAGTGTCCTGCAATCAGTTGATAGTCAACAACACATACTACCATGTTTTCTTTTGCGCGTTGTTATATTCTTGCAGCACAATACTTGTGCTCAAGTACTGAATGATATCTGAGAAGTATTCATCAACGATATGAACTGAGAATAATTGTGCATTTGGAAAGTTGTCTTCTAAATTCGTAGTTTCTTCTCCATTTGTGACCCTTGATAGGTGGTCAGGTCTTGCGTTCAATTTCCCTGGTTTGACGATGAATTCGAAGTCAAATTCTTGAAATAGTAATAACCAGTGGCAGATTCTCCCCCCCAACACTGGCTTGTTGACTAGGTATTTTAGGGCTGAGTGATTCGTGAACATCTTGAAGTGTTTTCCCAGTAAGTAGTGTCTGAACTTTTGTAGTGCATAGACCATAGCTAGGCCTTCTCTTTCTGTCGTGTTATAGTTATGTTTCGAGTCTGATAACTTTCTTCTTGCGAATTCTATCGGTTGATCCAAGTCTCCCTCTCTTGGCTACGCCAATATAACTCCTAGTGCTATGACAAATGCATCTACATGGATGTGGAATGTCCTCTCCTAGTTTGGAAAGACTAATATTGGTGTGGTGACCATCTTTTCCTTTACGGTATCCAGACTGTGTTGACACTCATCGTTCCACTAAAACTTTGTATCCTTTCTTAGCATCTTTTCCATCGGTGCATTAATCTACATGTACCCTTTGCTAAATTTCTTGTAGTTTCATGTGTGTCCCAACGTCACTCTTAGCTGACAGATTGTTTTTGGTGGTGGTAAGTTAACAATTACTGCAATCTTTGCAGGGTCTATGAGTAAACCTTGTTTTCATACTATATGGCCCAATAGTATCCTAAACGATGTTCCAAATATGCATTTCTTTATCTTTAGTGATATCTGACACTATCTGCATCTTTCTAACATTAGTTGTAAGACTTCTACATGTTCTTTCAACAAACTATAGACTGTCCAATCATCCAGGTATACTTCGAGAAACTAGTGGATGAATTCCTTAAACACGATGATGACTACTATGGAGAATATTGTTGGTGCATTCTTTAGTCCAAATGGCATGACTATGTATTGGTAAGATCCCCATTCTGTCACAAACATGGTCTTGTATCTGTCTTCCTATGTGATCTTGATCTGATGGTAGCCTAAGAATCCATTAGTGAACGAGTAAGATTCGTGTCCTCCTACGTTTTCTAACACTTCATCTGTGAAAGGTGTAGGGAATGGGTCATGTAGGCATGTATCATTTAACTTCCTCAAGTCGATGCATATTCTTATCCCTCCCTGTTTCTTGTCCTGTACTACCATCGGGCTTATCCATTTTGATTCTTCAACAGGTTCTATGATGTCGGTTTCGAGCATCCTATCAATCTCAGGTTTGACTTTCTACTTATATATTGGGTTTAGTCTATATGGTCATTGTCTAATCGATCTTGTTTTGGATCTGAGTGGTATATTCATCTCTCCTAACTCTCCAACTATACCCTTCATCTTTGTAAATGTTGTGGGAAACAATTCATTGTATTCGTGCAATAACTCTGTTATGCTTTCCACTGTTTTCTCCTCCTAGTTATCTCTAATGCTGGCCATTTTGGGAAGCTCCACTATCCCAATGTTGACCTTCTTTACTTTGATCGGCATGAAAATGACTTGTTATTCTATGGGTGGACCTTCTACATCTCTTTCACCTTCTGCTTCTTCAATCTGAATATCGTGTGGATCATCTTCATCCGGTGCTTCCTCTTGTACATGGTAACATGACAACAATTCCTTGGCTGTATGTTTGTTCTTCTGTGATAAAATCTATTTCGGGTTCTTTGATGAATATCACTCATCTTATATTTTTAAGAGCGACATCTATGTTGGGGTTATCATGCTCAAATGAGAAAGTGATTTTGAAATTATGTTGCAATGTCATCCAGGTCGTAGTTCCTTTGCACAATTCCTGGTCTGTATACCATTTTGCTGGTATGCCCTCTAGAGTGTGTATGAAATGATGAGGCCATTCCTCTAGGTGTGTCATTTTCAACAACGTTCTACACTCCTCCAAGTGTTCCACTGGTGCCCCTTGTCCATCATACTTATGCTTCTTGTTGTTTTTCTATTCTGTGCCAAAACTTATGCGCAATAACCGCTTACATTGGTGCCAATCTATGATGGTCTTTTTGTGTGTGCCCCACCATATTGCAGGTGTGGCCTTAAGTGCTATAACAAGTGCTAACAGTCTCTATTTCTCTAAGAATTCATCTTCATACTGTGCCAAGAATGTTTCCAAATCGTTGAATTCATGGAAACTGGGTGGTTCCCTGATTTCTGTGCCTACCCATCTTACTGCACGATCTATTCTTGCACATCTTCTTGTGGATACTTCATGTAGCCTTTGTTGCCAATTTTCTAGACATGTATCTGAGTATGTTGCACATGAAGTAATTCTTCACCAACTGAGTATCCCATCTGCAGTTGGTTTTATGTAATCCTCATCACGCACAGTTGTTCTGTATAATTGGATGATTTCCTCTAAGTCTAGGCAAGTAGGTTCTACAAAACTCTCCCCTTTTGATGGATCTAATGGTGTGATGACCCTATATTATCCTGACTCAAATGTCATTTTCCTGGTTCAATTTGATTATGGCCTGGTTTTCAAACACCCAATCCATACCAAACAACGTTGGGTATGGTGTTGTGTCGTCCACTATTTTAATGACTTCAAAATCTTCTTTAGTGCGCACTCCATCTAGGTCGACTGTCACTCCTTTCAGTCTACCAATTGGTAGGACTTTGTGTTGGTTTTCCAGTTTCAATTGAACAGGTGAATATCCTAATGTGGGCTCTCCCATGCATTACCATGTCTTCTTTGGTAATACATTAACTTCAGATCCTAGATCTAGTATGATGTCACCCATGTTGAAATCTTCGATGTTGNAGTCTAAACTCCCTACTTGTTCTTCTTCTTGTGTGTAGGTGATTGACTGTTTTTGGTTCTATGTTTCCTTCCCTTTTGATGCTACATTTTTCTAGTATGTTTTTCAATATTTTCACAGATGATGGATCGCTTAATACCTTTACACATGATTGCAAAAATCCTTTGATTATACTTACTTATCCCATGGGTTGCATTTTTTTGGTATGATCCAATACTGGAGGCATCTCGTACTCCGGTGCTTCCTTGTTTTGTTGCACAGTTGAAGTCGATGCCATGTCTTCCTTCTGAAATTATTGTCTGGGCTCCTTAAATATATCCTTCTCCTTCTGCATGTCAAACTGCTTCCTTGGTTCGGTGTTCTTCTTTACCCACTAGTTTTGTACTAGTTCTTCTCAAACTGCATCATTTCTTGTTTTTGCTCCTCCACGAGTAACTATATTGATGTTTTCTCCTTCATCCCTTGCTTCAGCTCAAATCCACTGAACATTTTGGTTGTTCTGGTTCCTCTTTTCATGGATACTTACTAATAGTGTCGGGCATTCTTCTGTGTTGTGATATGATGCATGAAAATACATACAAGTTGTTGGTGGAAGTGGACATTCCCTTGCATAATGTCCTAGTTGTTGACAATTGTGACACACCACTTATCCTCTACCTCGTCTAAAACCTCCTCTTGCTCGTCCTCCACCTCTATAGCCTTCTCTATCTCCTCTTGGTGCATTAGAATGAGGCGCATGATTGTACTGTGTGGTATTATACTGGGGCTGTGTTGTGTTGTACTATGGTTGTGTGTTATTGTATGGTTGTTGCGCAATATTTTACTATTGTTGCGCAGTGTTGTATGGAGCTGGAACTGGATTAAACTGTGGTGCGGGTTGCCCAACCATCATTTCGGCCTACACTCTATATGCATCTGATGTCCTTTCTCACATCAGCTCCATAGTTCTACAATATTTTTCATCATGACCCACTGACTTGCAAAAGGTGCACTATGAACTCTTTGGGACTGTCTGGTATTTCTGCATCATCGGGCAGTGATATGGGTCATGACCTGGTTTCTTACAGACTTCCCACCATGGTTCTCCTGTGGGTAATAGGTTTGGAAATCCTGCTGCCATATACTGTGTGAATGTTGGACATTCATTATTGTGATGTCCTTTCTGTTGGACACACCTACCACACTTAGAGGGGGTGTGAATGAGTGTGGGGATATTTTTACTAAAACTTCCCTCTTACACAAAACTCATTAGTTAACATTCAACTTTTACTCATTACTCATTGCTGTCATTTATAACCAGTTATATGTGAACATATATCAGCAGCATATATCAACAACATAGATCATCAATAAGTCATCACCACAAGGAACACAAAGAACACAAGATGTATGTACATTTTTCTTTTTATTACGGACTACAATCCTTGGGGTTTTTCAGCAACAACTGGATAGAGTACAACTCTACAAGAGCACCAACTCTATAATGCAAGACTCAACTTACACCCTCAGCACCAACTGAGATGAGGCAAAATTCCTCAACAAATATTAATATATAATAGGTACGTGACCTGTCAGTAGTGTAGCACGCGTATGTACGCTCCCTACCAGTAGTACAAGCTGTGTGTATACACGCCCAAGAAGTACTACAACCTGCGTATATCATCTGAGCTTCTTAGGGTTTATCTCTCAAGATCAACTCATATCCTTTGCAACCAATTCATCATTCTCTTATGTCTCTCACTGTCCAAACTGACCACCATCTAGTCACAACACATCCAAGCTCTCCAATAGCTCACTCATGCTCCACAACCAATCAATATGAATGCTAAATCAATCATGTATAAGCAACTAGTATACCATAACAATCATATCACAACTGAATCACAAGAGTACTGCTCACTCCATAAACCAACATAAACCACATCACAACAACCATACCAAGAATTCCCTAAGCATTCACAACACAACCAGAAATACTATCCATCAAGACAATAATGTAACCATACCAGTGTCTCAGTGACAGATCTGAGCCCATAGAATGCAGATCTAAAACCTGCTTCAGTCTTCAACAACTTGTCATTATCTCAACCAAAAATATCCATGATTTTATCCACTGTACGCTCCCTGTACATAGACATCCCATGTATTGTATGCACCTTGTACACAGACATCTCGCGTATACGCACCCTATACACATGCGACCCATGTACGCACCCGAAAATAGGGTTTTTCTGTAATTCCAAGAATTTTGTCATCATGATCTCAGACTTGCCGAAACTTCAATGCATCCATGAGATCCTCCTGATCTCCTCTCTCTTAGAATATATATTCAACACATGCTTAAGACATCCACACCATAGATTCTCTACAAGAAGCTCTCACAAGAGGCTCACCATCAATACTCCAAAAGATATTCTCACAAGAAGCTCTCCATTGATCCACAAAAAGGATTTTTTACAAGAGACCATTGCTATCTTATTTATACTTTCATCCTCTAGGTCACTTAACCTATTTTCCTTATTTTAGGGTTAATCACTTTCCATAAATAGAAATTTCTCCAATACTTTATCATTTAAATATTCCTTCTTGATTTTGTCACCTTACTTTATCATTCCTTGATTTTGTCACTTGTCTTTATTATTTAAATAATCCACCTTGACTTTGTCACTTTACTTTATCATTTAAATAATTCTTTCTTCTTTTCAATCACTTTGACTTCTTTGACCTTGTGGGCTTCAAGCCAACATGATGTGAGGGTCCTCCAACTTTGTAAGGCCATAAATCTCAAACCGTGAGGAGTTATGTCACATTCCACATACCACCAGAAATGGTATGACACGCACTATACATCTAGGATAGTTTCACCAACAACTTCATTGATCTTCATCTCATTATTCCACATTCAAGCATGGGTCCTCCAACCATTCTTCTAGGATAACTCAATCCTCAAAGCGTCTTCTCGTGAGGGCTTTCACCACAAGGGGACCACTTTGGAGTTCATCCATTTGTGCACCTTATCAACCATGATAAGACTATAATGATTCATCTTTGCATCAATCCACCACTGCATCATATACATCAACTATGCATCATGTATCAATGACAAACCATTGATCCATCTTCATCATATCAATGACAACACATTGATCCATCTTCATCTATGCATTCTCATCAAGGACAATACATATTAAATTACATAAATCATCAATCAATAAATAAATCCTTTGGAATCAATCAATCACTTGACATCAATTAATGACATCAATCAATCACACCATTGTCATCAATGAAAACATGATCCAACACTTTCGCCCTGCATGTGGTACACCAAACGGCTTCTCGTTTGTCCTTATTCTTATTCTGATTGGGGTGAAATGTTAAGTTCTTCAGATCCTCCTTCAATTCTTCTATAGCTGGGTCTATCTGTTGATACTTATTTTTCTTCCAGTTGCAAGGCTGCCTGTAGAGCCTCTACCTATGTTTGAAAATTTTGTTGTCGCAATGGGTATTTTAAGTGTGCAAGAAGTGAATTGACAAACAAGTGTCGATGTTGCATATCGGTCATGAGATATTTTAACTTTCCCTTCAGTCGCTTGAATCTCTGGTCAATATCCCATACGGATTCTCCTGGTTTCTGTTGGATTTATATCATCTCATTCATGTATTGATCCTCTAAGCTCAACTTATGGAACTCATTTATCAGTAGCTTCTGAATGTTTGTCAGTGTCCTTGTTGTCCCAGGAGAATTGTTTGCGTCTAGAATCATGTACCAGTCTAGTGCGCGATCTCTTAGCAAAATCACTAACTCCGCAAGTTTGGTATCTTCATTAGTGATCTGTTTTTCTTCCTAGATCTTTTCACAAATGAACAAGTGTTTCTCAGGTTCTTCTATTGATTCTCCTCGAAATTATGGTAACTTGATGGTGGGATCATGTCCTGCCATTCTGAATGTTGAATTACTACCTCCGCGTGGTGTAGATACCTGACTAGTTTTTCCTGAATTGGCTCCTCTAGTTGTTGTTCCTTGTGTAGATGTACTTCCTACTATCTGAATGCTTCTGAACTTCGGTTGTCTAAATGATGGTGTTCTCTTTGGTGTATTAGTCACACATAGGTTTATGGGTTTCACAATGACATTGATATGGACAGGATTGTTGCCTTCTCTTCCTGCTCTTGGACCTCTCCTCTTCCTCTCATATGTTGCGTGCAAGATTTCCTCAATATTCTCCATAGCCCGAAGAACCTCTACCTCTTCCTCATCACTCACCAAGCCTTCCCTCGTGGCTACGACTCTCTTCTTGGTATTCACCTTCTATTGGTAGGGTACTCCTCTATGCATATTTCCATCTATCGCCATGATCTACTTGATCTAGTCGTCATCCATCATGATTGGGTCCAAGGGTTCCTCCTTCTTTCCTTTATCCTTTCCTCCTTCCATTTCTCCTCCTTTTGTCAATGCTTCCCCCCTTCCCCCATGCACGCAGGGAAGTTTAGTCATCTGATTCCATTGTCATTACACCTTTTTTGTATAAAAATATCTTAATAGAAGTATACAACGATCAAATGTACCTTCCTCAGGGTCCTCGTAGAAATTGTTGCTCCGTTGTGCTATACGACTTCGCTGTCTCGACCCTAAACTCCGTTATAAACCCTGCCACAATATTGTCAAGCCAAAAATCTACTGCGCAGGTGAATTTGTTGTTCACCTTTTGTAACTACTCAATCTATATTGGGGTCTAATCTAGTTGTTGAATCTAGTTCGTTGCGTCGTTATCCTTCAACCTTAGTATCCATTCCTGCAATAGATGTGAAAAATCACAGAAAAAGACTTTGTGTAAATCAGTAAACACATATTTCTCAAGATATTTTTGAGGTGTTAGTCTAGGGTTTTTGTTGTCTTTCTGTGCAAACTCCAACTCTTTTGTTATTAACCAGCTTTTGATCTCTCCTTTCATGGGATTCCACAGTCTCAACATTCCCTTATAATGGATCATTGCTCTCTACCCTAATATTTTCTTGATCTACCTCTGAAAGATCTTCAACCTATCCCATCTACTCAATCCTCTCATGTTACTACCAACAACCACATAACCATTTATTGGTTTAACTACTCTTCTTTACTGGCTAAGTTTATTGACCCAAGGTTCATGTATTTCGGGTTTCCAACAAAGCCTCTAAAACTATCGGTTCTCCTGGTAAACCAAAATGAAACACAACACACAGAATGCGTTGCGCAGTCTCACCCGAGATAGATTTAATGGGTGGCTATAAGACTCATGTGTTTACAGCCTAGGATTGAGTGTTAGATAAGAGAGCGATATATTGAACCATTATTATAACTTGTAAGTGCAATATATTGTAATTGACAAATAAGAAGGAAATGTAATAACTCATTCATTAAGCATAATGATAACTACTGAAGACAAATAAAGATATGCATACATTCATCACATAACACAGATGTTACTGTGGTTCACCCCCTCCTGGGCTACGTCCACAAAGATTTGGCTCTCAGGTCTTTTATTACGGTCTTTCTTCATCTACAATGTCGCACATTTTACAACTCTTCTCAATTGGGTAAGATCTATATGAGACAGACTAGATCTCACTAGGCTCCACATCCTGCGATATAACCCTCAAGATCTACCCTCCTTCATCTTCTCTAGCCCCAAAAATTATACAAAATAGGTCCTACAACAAAATATCACATATCAGTTTGCTACAATAACGCTTCCTACAATAACGACTTATCTCTATAACCTCTGAACAACAATAACAAAAACCTTGAACCCTCTATGATACCTAAGTATCTATATTTATATGTTTCTAGATCTTCATCCATTACAATGCATTGCCAAAACCCTAACCCTACCATCATTAGGTCTTCTTCTACATGTGTGCATGTTGTTCTTCCTTCCATCTATCGCTTTCCTCATGCATGCTTTCTTTCCCAAAAATGCCTTGCTTTTCTGCTTTGGCCTACGTCCAACATGCAGTCGGGCAAAGAAAAGTAGAAACAGGTTGAGGCAGTGCAAGGGAGTGCACCAAGTCCCAATTCACAGGAACCAGGTGGAAACAAGAGGCTAACCACGTAGATAGGAGGAGCATGCAAGAAAATGAAGGCACAAAGAGCACCTCTAGACTATACGATCACGGAGGACGATGGAGAGATGATTTCCTGAATGGTCCATGATTGTCTAGCCGAGGACTTTGACAATGTTGCACACCACAGGGATAGGATTCAATAGGAGTTGGCATACATGTGACAGTTCCTCAAGAAAATCGGGGAAGTACAGACAACAAACAACAACATGGGAGAAGGACCATCAAAACTGCAGATAGAAGAAAGATTAGAAGAAAGAGAGTGTGATCTAGTCCATGCAATACTGCAGCCGAACACAACATTCCACACTGCACCCAGTATGATGCACATTTATGAGATCATGGGGCATAAACCCCTGAAGCACTTAAGAAAAATCCAATTGGTATTGTCGTGGATACCATCCATGACTCTACACAAGTTGCAGGTTAGCATAAACCACAAGGTACAGTCTCGTGCATGCACAGACCTAGCCAGATTACAACAGGCAACATAGAAGAGGGACGTGCTAGAAATAATTTATGAGCAGGATAAGATCGAAACCCAAGAGGAAAGGAAGCGCAGGAATCGATTGGAATAGAAAGTTGCAGGAACATACGAGAAGATCCCAAAGACCGTGCAGACAGATGAAACCACAACAGTAGAAAAGATTAATCAGATTGTGTAGGAAATCAATCAATATCAGAAGGAGATCAAGAATATCTGAGATTATGTCACACCCACTACTCCACCAGTAGTGAAGGAGTAGAGGAAGCATCAAGCAGTAGAAAAACTACAGGAGATAGAGTGACAGGTTATCACATCAACTAACTTGTTCGAGAATGCAACACAACTTTGGACAAATCTAGAGGAGGATCAAAAAATCCAGAAGTGGGACAAGAATGAAGAAAGGATAAGCGTAGCTATCCAAGACCTCAAGCAGAGGTAGAAGACAATGTCCATCACAGAGCCAATCAAAGGGGTGTAGGAAATGAAGAAATTGCAAACAAAACTTACCAATGCACAAACATAGAAGAAGGAGCATCAGGCTCAAATGGAACCATTTCAAGAGCAGGTAGCAGAAGTCCTGGCACAGGCAGAGGAATCCAAGACACATATAGCACAAACCCAATTAGCGTGCACAAAATTGATCAGTGAAGAAATTGTAGTCCATATAGTGGACACACTCAAGGAGAAGATTGTGCAGGCGTAGACATGGGCAATAGAGCTCAAAGAGAAGTTCCGACGGTCACCAGGGAGATCGAAGAATTATGTTAGGTGACTTGGGACGAGCCACATGTTAGTGTTGGGGGCCTGTTGGAAGCAGGCCAAAGAAGAAAAGAAAGTTGATTTTGGGAAAGAAAGCATGCACAAGGAAAGCAACAGCTGGAAGGAAGAATGGCACGCGCGCATGCATGGAAGACCTAACAATGGTAGGGTTAGGGTTTTGGTAATGTATTGTAATGGTTGAAGAGCCAAAAACATATAAATATAGATACTTAGGTATCATAAAGGGTTCAGATATTTTTCCTGGAGATAAGTCGTATTGTAGAGAGAGCTATTGAAGTTAGTCGATATAGGGAATATTTTGTTGTATGACCTAATTTTGTAAGTTGTTGAGATGAAGAGGGAGAAAGAGGGTAGATATTGAGGGTTAGATCACAGGCTGAGGATCCTGGTATGATCTAGTCCACCTCATATAGAACTTTCCCAACTGAGAAGAATTGTAATGCACGTGGTGCTGTAGATGCAGAAATACTATATTAAAAGAGCCAAGAGCCAAATATTTATGGATGTAGCCTAGGAGGGTGTGAACCACGGCAACATCTATGTTATGTAATGAATGCATGCATATATTTATCATCTTTCAGTAGTTATTATTATGTTAATGAATGAGTTTCTATATTTCCTGCATATTTGCAAATGAAATCATGTTGTGTTTACGAGTTATAATAATGGCTAAATATACATTTATCCTATCTCGCACTCAATCCTAGGTTCTAAACACCTGAGTCTTATAGCCACCCATAAATACTATCTCAGGTGAGACTGCGCAGTGCACTCTGTGCACTGTGTTGCCTTCTGGTTTACCAGGAGGGCCAATAGTTTTAGAGGATTTGTTGGAAAACCAAAAGACATGAACCCTGGGTCACCCAGTACGAACTTAGCCAAAATAGAAGAGTAACCAACAAGATGCAAGTATAACAAATAAATATCAAGTTGCAAGGATGCCTTATCGACATCCTAATCACAAAAGTCGATACTTCAGCCAATCAATGTATCAACAAAAACAAATAAACGCTATGTCAAAGAATATTACTTCCACTACAAGTGAGGGTCAAAATAGAAGCGAACATGGGAGTAGAAATGTATCAAGTTCTTTCCAAGAACCCTATAAAAACCCAAATTCGTAGAAGATCGAATTAGGATGGGCAGACTCCTTTACAATTCGACAGTTCTACTCAATCCTTAGAAGATCCTATCATCTCAAGTCCTCAACGATTACTAACTCAATAATGAAGAAGCATGAGACAATAATTACAAGCTAGAGCAATAGATAAGTCTTCCATAAAGTATGCTTTGAGGAAAAATTATTTTTAAGGGGAAGGCAATGTTATGAACATAAATATACATATAAAATAGATATTCATAACATAAGATTAATTAATAAATAACAACTATTAATAGTGAAAGGACATGTCTCAAAGGACATGACTGTTGGTTAAGGGCACCCCTGCGTGGGTATATAAATGAGCCCTCATTCTCAATTGTATCTCATCTATTCATATTTTATACATTATTCCTCCATAGATTATTATGTTATATTCCAAGTATTTTGGATAATTCTTGTGTGAGAGAACATTGTTCGTCTCATATGTTATATCAATTAACTTGAAGAGTGCAACCTAGATCTAAAAATATGGATCTACAAACCCTAGATTGCTAACAAACATAAAAGGAAAAAGGATTTTTTTAAAAATGAGTGGCTAAAAATGCAAGAAGAAGACGAATTCCTTCCCCACTTGGGTTATGGGGGACACTTATCTAATCCTAAGTAAATTCTAGTATCTTTAGTACTTGAAGTCACAATTACCATGAAGAATTGCTAAATGATATTCAAGCTTGGATACATGATGCACTACTTGATTCTATGAAGACCGATCTATTAAGACTTAGCCTAAGTACTACAACATGTAATCTAACTAAGCACAAAGTGAGAGAATAGAATCCTAAGAGGTCTATGCCCTAAAAAATAATTTAATCTTAGATATTCACAAAACACATGAGATAGGAGACATCCATTACCTCAAATGCTTTTTTTGTAAGTCGTAGTAGATCCTTTTTTCTAGAAACCTGAAATGTCAAAATATCCTCCTTGTAGCACTAGAACATATACTCAAAATAAAGGCAAGACTCACACAAGATCTTTTGCAAGGGAAGAAAGTTCTTTCGATTGATTTCCAACAAAAATAAATGAAAGAGGCTCCCTCCTTATGTAGATAATGTGTTCCTAAAACCATGCATGGAATACCATGATCTAGTACAATACCATGTGCTTATACCATTTTCTCAAGTGAAAACCACGAGTCTAATACCATGAGTTCCCTCCATATAATGGGTAAAAACCACTTCAATATGAGTTCTCTACTAAAACAAGGGTTCAAAACCATGAGTGGACTCAAACCACTAACAAAATCCATGAGCACCCTCATTATACTAGGGGAAAAACCAAGAGCGCCCTCTAAAACCAACACACGTGTGAGAAGCAAGGAGTAAATGAAGAGTGCCTCACCAAAAGTTATAGAAACATCCATATGTGTAGTATACGAGAGATAAAGTGCACCCAAGTGGAGTGTTCACAAATGTTTCTAGTGAGTACACCCTCCAAGTGTTTAGGAGCCATCCATAGGTGTGAAAAATGAGCCAAAAAGGGGTGTGATCCACATGTGTTCCAAAAATATCAAGTAACCATCACAAAACAACCTCATAGATGCTCCATGTGTTCACAAGTGTGCAAATGATGACGTGGACACCTATGTCATGCCCAATGAATTGCCGATGATCTCAATGCAATTATGCATATCCCAATGTCGTGTCACATATCCCAAGAAAAATGGCACATGTCCTAATGCAGGTAGATATAGTTGAATATACATGCACAAATCCTAATGTATATAGATATAGCTACATACAGGTACACATACCCCAATGCAAGTACATGGATCCCAATGCAATGTCATGGATCTCGAGGCCCGATACATGGATCCCAAGTCAAAGATGCCACCTCAGAAACATGTATGAAGTTCCCAATGAAGGGTGTCCCCTCATAGTGGTGGGTCTAACCTCCTTACAATTCATTAATTGATGAACACATAATGCTATCTTCTAGAAACATCATAACATTATATTAATTTTAGAAATTACCTAAGTTTTACCATGGGTGGAAAACCGTAACCCTTATTACATGTGACAAATCCTAAGATGAGAGGTATTTCCTAGATCACTAACTTAGACATAGGTGATATGCAAAATAATGTGTAAAAGGGGAAGGGGAAAACCCCATGTGTTGAACCTTGCAGTCCTTTATCTAACTAGCTTTCAAGAGTTAGGATTTTTCATTATAGTGTTGAACCTTGTAGTCCTTTGCTTAGATTTACCACTTCCACACTTTGTTTTACTACCCCATTTTGTATTTTCTTTCTTTGATTTCTTTGTCCTTTCTTTAGATATGCATTACTTAGCATAGAACGTGGGGGTAAGGACCTTTTAATGAGGTGGCATACCTCTAGCTTTATTTTTATTTTTTAACTTTTATATTTCATGCTCTTCACCTCTAGAATTTTGGATTTATTTTACTTAGGCTTACATTTGTCTTTATTTTGCTTCACAGGACTTTGTTGAATGATGTATGATAAGTCAAACACGAGTAGGGATAATTTTTATGAACATAATGGAAATAAATGGGAAGATGTAAGGTGTTAAGTATGGTTAGGGATATGAGATATGCTACATCAACCAGATCTCTAGTAGTATGACTTGACCTGAGACTTGATGACACTTCTAAAGGAAATGGTGTCCCCCATGGTATGACGAGGAAAATAATACAAATTTTAGTGTTATGAAGTGTTATTAGATCACACTTTGTTGTTTATCACACTCATGAATAACTTAGAAATTATAACACCATGTCTAAGTATCAAACCCATACATAAGAACATAGCATAATAACTAGAGTGAACAAACTAACCAAAGTGCCATGATCATGTGCAATGAAGTAGAGTGTACCATATGTAAATGCATGTGCCATATTAGGTGTGAGATAGGTGAGATGATATACCATGGTTAATTCATATGAAATAACTCAAATTGGTATGTCTAAATCATTATGTACTTTATGGAACAACTTGAAGAGAAAGTCTAGATCATAATATATGAGCAAGAGAGCTTATCCAAGCAGCAATACCATAGCCATGAGAGGATGACCCGGAAGTAGTTTCCCTTGAGGGGGAAATAGGTAGCCATTACTTAAAATGATAGGGGTGATTATGAAATACAAAGTGCAATATGATAATTTCCTACATATAAAAATGTAAACTAATCTAACGTATCCTAGATAGGAGCAAAACTTAACCAGCAGATAAAATATTAGCTATAGATTCCTACAAATGTTTAAGAAATATAAATCTATTAAAGGAAAGAAATAACTTATAAGCATAAGAAGTAAATGTAAAGAAGAGAAGTTTTTTACAAAACTTCCATTTACAATATCTTATATACCATCTCAAAGCAATAAATATTAGATGAGAAATACGAAAGTAAGAGCTATAAACTCGACATAGAATAGTCAATAATTGAACAATATAGCCTTATAGTGGTATTAATGAACACATAAATGATGGAAGAAGTTCATAGTGAACACATCACGATACCATTAATCCTCTTAAAAAATGGCCCTAAGGGATTCTTCTCATTATAATTTCTCAATGAGTTCTTAAAGTTACAAAAACCAAAATCTCCTTTTTATAATGCATTTCAAGGCTTATAAATCCTTTAGGTTGCAACGTTTTCTTGCAACTTCTTGTCTTCCTTTTTGTAGTCTTAAATGTAGTCTTCCCAAACTTCATGTTGGGAACATATGCATATGAATTGCCTAAATATTAATTTCTCAAGAGAAGTTTCATGTGATACTAGTCCTTTGTATATG
Organism: Picea mariana; assembly: GCA_032191745.1. Lineage (NCBI taxonomy): Eukaryota > Viridiplantae > Streptophyta > Pinopsida > Pinales > Pinaceae > Picea > Picea mariana. Next base: position 88,985 of record JASDQU010012088.1, read on the forward strand.
GGTCCCATTTGTCTCTTCAACGTGCTAAAAAAGGAGTTGATTAGATTTATTTCCTTGGAGGAGATAGTGATATGTTATTTTAGTTTTTATTAGTGATTTTGGGAATCACCCCCATCACGCTTCCTTTGTTATTGATGTTGTTCTCTAGTTCTTTCAAAATTCTTACTATGGACCTGGGTGCACCCATATCCCCTAGAAGTGGTAGGTGATTATTTATCCTCAAATGTATTGAGTCTCGTGTAGTCTCTCATGTATAGTTGCTTCATTGTTTTCCCATACTTAGAAATATTTTGAATTTGTTGTGGGTTCACAATGCATCTTTTTAGTATTGTTCAACTTCTGCGACCCCCAAAATACACCATCAATTTATGTTGCCTTTGTTTTGCACCTATACCTAGAAAAATTTCAAAATATTCCACCACGAGTCTAGGCTATCTCCCGATTGTCTCTCCCATTCCTGTGACCTTTTCGTCTTGATCTGCTTCTTATACTTATCCAAATTATTCATAACTCACCGTGGGTCTGCGGGATGTTACAACTCTTCTCCATACTCCCACTATCTCTCTTATCTACAACCCCACGATCTCTCAACAATTAGTCAAATTATTTAAGTCTTTCCATGGGCCCACATTTCCACATTGATTTCATTACTCCTCCATATACTTCCGACCCCTCCGTGCTCTTACCCGTCATGATCTTACCTCGCCATTCCAGTACCCCTATGTTCCACCATCTCGATTATCTATTGCCCTGTAGTAATCCACATCTTAATATATTATCACATTCCACGATGTACATTTAATACAAATATCCTAGGAATGGTTAACATTGGTTAAGTGATCCAGGAGGATCTCCACATGGAAAATTCCTACTTTGAACACCATGGGATAAATCATTAAATTTTTTTATTATAGGTGACAAAGTTGAAAATAAATAATTAATGCTCATGAATGATTAATTAAATTGTAAAAATGATTAATACTTGGAATGAGTATGAGAAAATCATGTATTACTCATCCAAATTGGAAAAAAGAGGAATATTTGGAGTGAGTGGAAATATCATGTATTAATTGTAAAATGGAAAATTAGTTTTATGTGAGAATCCAACTCACAAATTAGTTTCATAATTTTAATAGGAAATTAGTTTCCTAGTCTCAAGGAGGAAGTTAAGGGTCTCATGAGTTGGTTTGGACTCTTCCTCACTTTATTACAATGGTTTCCTAGTGTCAAGGGAAGTTAAGGTTGGTTGAGAAGCTTTCTCTTTTTTTTCCTTGAGTGGTTATTAGTTTTCTCACTTTTGTTCTTGAGTGGTTGTTAGATCCTAAATTTGTGGATCTTGTCTCCATGAACGAGGAGACTAAGGAAACTATTTAAACCCCTTTATTGGGAGACATTTTGGAGGCCATATGTGAAGGCTCTTTTGGCGAGCTCTTTGAGGAGAGAATTAAGCAATCGTGCTTGTGGGTTGTAATCTCCTTCATTGGGAGAGTTGAGCCCCCTCCATTGTGGAGAATTTGATCCTTCTAGTGTCTGAAGAAATGTCACTTATGTGAGATCCTTGGAGCCAGTGCCACATTTTGTGAGAATATTTTAGACCTTTCAAAGGAAGGATAATCAAGTGACTCGTATTCCAAGAAAATCCAGAGATGTAGCCAAGATGTCCTGGTGAACTTTGTTAACAACTTAGTGATATCTTGCCTCATGTGTGAATTTTTTGTCTCATGTTTTATTATGCATGTTATTTCCGCTATCATGTTCATTAAATGCATTAAGTGATGATATATGAGATTAATAGCACATTCACAAAATTAATATTCAAGTTGGATTTAAGCCTTCATAAGGACATATTTACACCTTTATGCAATCAAGTTTAATAGATCCATAATTGTAAATATGACCTTCAATAAGTGGCCTTGAACTAAGTCAAGTTTAGTATCAGTGTCACCTCAGTTTCAGATCAAGTGGTATCATAGTAGGAATGACAGGGATTGTAGGTGTTGAGAAAATATGGGAAAAACATCAAAGAGATTGAAGAAATCAACCAAAACATCCAAGCAAAGAATGTAGAGTAAATAAGGCCTATTAATCTGGACAAATAGGAAATGGGTATCTTGAATGAGCCTCGGGGCTGAAAAATACCTCAAAAATAAAAGGGCCCAGAATTCGATGAAAATAACACCAATTCAAAGAGCTCGATGAGATATTTCCAACGGCACAAACGACGCCTCAAATGGAGTCTGGATGCAAAATTTATGGCCATCTAAAAATGGGGAATCTGGAAAAATTCGTACAGTGCTAACGTCAGCATGAGAGGCCACCATGTGTCATATGTACGCATGATGTGGTAGGTCATACAATGATGTAATATTTGAAGTGGAAGGTACAGTTGGAAGTACAGATGTTGACATCAACAAGACACGTGGCAACCCCAGAGTGTGACATGTGTCACTCATTTTCAACATTTTTTGGGGTACAATTGAACGAATAGGAAAGTGCCACATGGAACCATATAGATTCCATGTTGTATTACGACCATGACATGGGTGATGATGTTAGCAGATGACTAGGTGATGATGTGGCAGTACAGTGGATGATGTCAACATGATGTGGCAATACAGAAGGTGGTGTCAACATGATGTGGCAGTATGAATGATGCCATCAGCATGATGTGGCATGTTGACTGGGAATTGACATGGCAGTACAGATGATGATGTCAAAATGACATTGCGGCTGAATGGAAAGTATGGTGGATGACATCATCATGACATGGCAGGTCATACGATGATGTGGTAGTGACCGTATGTCGACTGGGTGCAGACTGTGCAGGTGATTGGGTGCCACGTGAGCCAATCACAAGTTGCCATGTGGAAGCCCAATTTTTCCCAAGTACAAGTATTTCATCTCGAGGCACAAGGGTATTTATTGCTGCAATTAATGACTATGTGGCATGCATTTTGAGTTAGAGAGCCCAGGAGGGGTTTGGAAGTGACAATGACAAAATTTGACAAAAGTACAATCATTTTTGCATGATTTTTTTCCATGAATCCACTGGTGCAGTAAAAATTTGGATCCAAGCTATGGATTTTCAGGACTCATCACTTAATCCCACTTTTTCCATTAATGCATGGCACATTTTTCAAGGCAGAGAGCCTAGGGGGGTCCATAAGTCACAGTGACAGAATTGGACGAAAGTAGAGTCATTTTTACACTATTTTTCGCCACAAATTCAAAGGTGTAGTGAAAATTTGGATCCAAGAAGCAGATTTTTGGGCTCATGGAAGAAGCCCACTTTTTTCATTAATGTATGGCATGTTTTTTGAAGCAGGGCTGCACCTTTCAAGATAGGGTCAATTTTACAGTCAAAAGTTGCAAAAAGATCTGAATTATTGCAAGAAATTCATCATTTGAGCCCTTACATGCAAACTGAGGCAGTGTGGTGTTGATGAGGACATTTTGATACTTTGACATAAAATAATCATGTTTACAGCCAAAAGTATTAGAATTACGAGACAAGTGTGATGATGATGGAACTTTCCTTATTTATTATGTTGCATGTGTTTGTAATGAGGTTTTTAAAAACCATATATTTTTCCCACTAATGCATATTTTGGGCATGCAATGCTTCCTTAAAATTTGATGCAATTTTCATTTGGCTTGAAGAGGGAAGTTGCCATGAAACATTGTAAAGGATTGTAGCCTCTCTATGAGAGTGAGAGGGCAGTTTTTTTCCTAAATCCATGTTGGCATCATTTTAATCAGTCTTGTAGTCATTGTTGAGTACGAAGGACTTGTTTTGTCTAGGCCTGTTTTGGAAATCATTGTAAAATTGACCATGAGTGTTTTATAAATTCTTTACAAGTATGGTATTTCTTTGAAATTGTGATCATGTATCATCAACTACATATTTTCATCGATGCAAGTATTGACATCGAAATCCTCATTCTGAAGTACAAAAGTGAAGGAGAAGAAGGGTGCGACCTTTCAGGACATTTGTTATGCAGATCAAGGAATCAACTGTAGATTTTCATTGATGCAAGTGTTGGCATCTACATCCTCATTCTGAAGTAAAAAGGTGAAGGAGAGGAAGGATGATGCCTTTCATAAACATTTTTAATGAAAATCAAGAAGCAGGGAAGTGCATTGTGAAGTGTAAGGCACTTCCTAGAAGCTGGTTGTGGATATTCAAGTTACAGTTCCTCTCTATACTTCCGAAGGACCAAAAGTTATTTTTGTGGGGAGGTTTGATCCAGGAGGTTCTCCACATGGAAAATTACTACTTTGCACACCATAGGATAAATCATTAAAAGTTTGATGATAGGTGACAAAGTTTAAATAAATAATTAATGTTCATGAATGATTTAGTTAAATTGTAAAAATGATTAATACTTGGAATGAGTATGAGAAACTCATGTATTAGTCATCCAAATTGGAAAAAAGAGAAATAATTGGAGTGAGTGGAAATCTCATGTATTATTTGTGAAAATAGGAAATTATTTTTATGTGAGAATCCAACTCACAAATTAGTTTCCTAATTTTAAGAGGAAATTAGTTCCCTAGTCTCAAGGAGGAAGATAAGGGTCTCGTGAGTTGGTTTGGACTCTTCCTCACTTTATTACAAGTGGTTTCCTAGTCTCAAGGGAAGTTAAGGTCGGTTGAGAAGCTTTCTCATTTTTTTCATTGAAGGGTTATTAGTTTTCTCACTTTTGTCCTTGAGTGGTTATTAGATCCTAAATTTGTGGATCTTGTCTCCATGAATGTGGAGACTAAGGAAACTATTTAAGCCCATTTATTGGGAGAGATTTTGGAGGCCATATGTGGAGGATATTTTGGGGTCTCTTTGAGGAGAGAATCAAGAAATCATGATTGTGATTTTTAATCCCCTTCATTGGGAGAGTTGATCCCCCTCCATTGGGGAGAATGTAGTGTTTCTAGTGTCTAAAGAAATGTCACTTATGTGAAATCCTTGGAGCATGTGCCACATTTTGTGAGAATATTTTATCCCTTTCAAAGGAAAGATAATCAAGTGATTTTTGTTCCAAGAATATATTGAGACATAGCTAGGATGGCTTGGTGAACTCTGTTAGCAACTCGATGATCTCTTGCCTCATGTGTGAATTTCTTATCTCATGTTATTTCTGCTATCATGTTCATTGAATGCATTAAGTGATGATATATGAGATTAATAACACATTCAAAAAGTTAATATTCAAGTTGGATTCAAGTCTTCATAAGCACATATTTACACCTTTTATGCAATCAAATTCAAAATATTCATAGTTGTAAATATGACCTTCATTAAGTGGCCTAGAACTAGGTAAAGTTTGGTATCAACGTCACCTCATTTTTAGATCATCAAGTGTTAAAATCCATTATTAATGGCGATATTCTTGAGATAATTCCTCATCAATTTGAAATTAAATGCATATTGATTATCCTTTGAATCAAGAGCCAAGAAGTATATTAAGGTAAAAAGGTTTACTTTGATAGTAATGTTTTGAAAAGAATTGGATATTAATATGTCACCTTGATTAAATATGACAACTAGAAGAAAGGAACGGTTCTGTGGATATACCATCAATGTACTTGGACGAGAGGACCAAATATTTCAGTGACTGAGATCCTACAGATATTATTCTTCATTTCCATTTCCAGAAAATAATTCAAAACATATTTGGAAATCAGGAATTGTTCTGGCAGACCGCGTTCCAGAAGCCTACGATTTCAAGGAGTTGATTCCATGGTGCATTAATAAATTCGACAATAATCATATAAATATTCAATTGCAATGGGATTCTCCTATGTCCTTGGTGCCTTCCATTTTCAAGAGAATGCTCAGGCTCCTAGAGACAATGATGAATTTCAAAGGTGATGAAGCCAAGGAGTTTTTGAAGACAAAGAATGGAGGATTGAATATTCTATGAGAAAATCTTGAAGACCCGACAATTATTCCAAAGGACCTTTCAAGCATTCATGTCAGTTCATTAAAAAATACCTATCTAGAAATGGCATGGTTATTCGCTAGATTAGTTGGACAAGAGTCTACAACTACTATTCCCAGGTTCTCCCTATATATCTTGTATTTTTCAATTCATGAAAAAACAATCTTTGGATGGGAAAATATTATCTCCAACAAACTATCTTTTCAGTTGGAAAATTTTAGAAAGAATAAAAATTTCTACATGTCCTCATACCTAATTTTTCCCATTACATATTGTCACATATTCAAGGGTTTGTCTTTGGCTAAGCAATTCAATTGTAAAATTGATCATGTTCATATGTGGTATCCAACTCTTTGGAAACAAAAATATATTTACGACTTCTATGAAGTAAACAATGAGTTCATTTCTTCTTTCAAAAAACTTATTTATGGACCGAACACATCTAGATTTTCTCTAGAAGCAACATACTTCTTAGATAAGAGAGGAAACTTTGAAGCAATGCATAATTTCATTGTTATCAAACTTTATTGCTCTAATGAGAAACCCTCATATTTTCCATATTATGTTTCAGATAAGATATTTGTTAATGAAGCATGCAAGAAATATAAATTTTGGGTACATTTCTTTAACGAAAAAAGGAAAATACATTCCATTCCTCTGCCATGGAAAATTGGGGAGATAATGGTGAAAAAAATCACACATATCAATAAATTCTCAGACCAATTTGACCATTTCAATCTAAATAAAGTGAATGAACTCAAGAGGTTTGACCCTAGCCAGTTATTTATGAAACACATGAAATATGTAGGCTACAGTGTCTCATTTTATAATACATTCTTGTTTGGAGAAGAAGAGGGTGATAGCCAAAACCCTCAAGCATTTTATATTGAGAAAAAATAAGATGATATTCAAACATTTGTTCATACCATTGATCAACATAGACATCGAAGAAGAGTCATGAACGAGAGGAGTTCATGGTCTCCTAATATTTCTAAAAAAAATGACATGTTATCGTACAGATTGTAGCTTGGGAAAACCTGACCAAAACCACAAAAGTGTGACAACTATGGGAGTATTTACCCATTGTCACCTTAGATAAACACTCCCCTCACTTTAGTGATGATGAAATCACCTTAAGGGGAGAATCCTGGGTGACCCTAGGGGGAATCAAGATGGAAAATGAAAGGATATGAGAGGTGCCCCTATAGGTCAAGATCAAATATGGAAAGGAATATTGAGAAAGAATTTCATAATGAGATAATTGGTTGCCAAAGGTGAGGTACTTGCAAAACAATGTTAGCCCTGCCTAGAAAAAGACAATATGGAGCAAATGAAACCTCAAAACCAAAGGGGAATAAACAAGAAACCTTGTTTTCCCAAATTGAAGAAGTATGGAAATATATATATCAGAAAAAAGTGATAATAAAAGCTTCAAAATTAAACAACAAAATCAAGTACAAGATGTTGGAAACAAAGCTAGCAACAACTAGATAAACTTCCAATGATTAAAAAAATACTTTGATGGTGATTAGGGGGCTGTTAGTTAATGTTATCATAAATATTTTTAACATCCTTATGATTGTATAAAATAATTTCCACAATAGAAAATTCTAGCCACTAGAATCAACAAGTAAACCGCCCAAAAGATAGCTAACAACTAATAAATTAATTATGACAGCTTTCAAGTAAATTTTAGTGGTAGAAAAGTGAGTAATCAATGAGATAAATATGATTTTGTTGCAGCCCCATTGGATGTAGCATTATTTTATAATAGAAATGAGATCACTTGGCCAATAAAGACGACTCTAGGGCATAAGAAATCTTATAACATGTAGAATTAAATCCAACTTGAACAATTGCAATATCTCAAGAAATCATGTATACCAATTCATGAATATTAAATATCCAATTCAAGTATGTTAGTGCCTTATCTATTGGGTTAAGGAGTCTCTTGTATAAAATTTAGGGTTTATTACTTATCTAGGGGTGTATGCCTTTTTACTCCCTAGATGAAACAAACATTAGCAAGGTAAATCTATAAGGGTGTAATCCCTTTTACTCCTTGTAGAAACCTTTGCAAAATAGATTTTTTTATGACAAGAAAATATATCTTGATGGAGGGTGTATGCCATTATACTCCTCCAAGGATTTAGAAAAATTACCCTTGAAACAAGAAGAAACAATACAATTTTGAAGAAATTCCTTACCAATTCCAAGAGATAGCATGAAAAACCCTTCTTTATCAAGAAAATTCCATCAAATCACTAAGAAAATGAGCATAAAGAGAGTGATGGCCTTCATTCCAATAGACAAGTAAAAATCATCCATAATACACCAAGAGAGAAAGATAGAGAGATTTTCCCAAGTAGGGAGAAAAGTTCGCCAAGAGAGTATGTAATTCTCAAAACCATGATCCAAAATGAGAGTGAGATGACTTGTATTTATACAAGGTCATCTAACCCTAACTTGTCCACTTCAATTTGTCAACAACAAAATAAAAGAGGGTCGGCCCTCTAATTTGTATTTACACTTTACAAAAATGAAATAACATTAAATTAAAATCCCCTAAGGGGTGATGTCATGCCCTAAAGGGTGATGTTATGCCTCCAAGAGAGACATTGAGCCTCTATCATGTGTTACCTTGTCATGTGATAGGGTGACAATAAATCCATCTCTCTCCATCACATCACATCACCATCAAACCCTCTCAAGACCCCATCAAGAAAGTTGACTTCAATGGCTAGGGTATGACATCCTAGGCCTCCCAAGGCCAACGTGTAGGTGAAAGGGGCCACACTATGATCATCTCATGTTGTCCAAGTGCCTCAAAAAGAAACATTCATATTTCCAAGAGTACAATGAGAGGGGGTTCATCATCCAACCTATGGGCTTCAAGCCCCTATGAAGGTCCAAGTAACCTTGTTCCTCCATGGAAAATGTTTCCCATGTAAAGGTCCTGCAAAGACAAACAAGTTATCCCTCAAAGGGTCCACATGTATCATGCCAAGTAGGCCATATTTAATAAAAGAACCACCCAAACATGTGCATAAAATCCCCCCTTTTCAAAATAATAAAAAAAATGCTCAAAGACCTTATACAACTTGCCAAAATTAAGTGTGGGAGGGTTTTCATGGTGCCCTATTGGGTAGATCATTCCCCAATTAAAGGAGTGGTTCCCAATAATGACCTCTCTAAGTCATGTAAAAGAGTATGGCGTGGATGGGGGTGTGAATTTTGGACATGGGTTTTCTTGACATACAAGGGCTCATATTGTCTCATTTATGGGTTCCTTTAATGTAGAGGGTGTGTTACATCCTTTTTTGCAATGAAACATTTTTCCAAGCCCTTTATTTTCCATTAATTGATTAAGGTATGAACATTGAGTACTATGTGCAATGGAAAGTAAAGAGTAATGCAATTCCACTTGAAGCTAGGAACACATTGAGTTCCATGTGCAAGGAAAGTAAAAGACACTGTAAATGCATTCCCTCAACAAGAGGGACATTTATTAAGTATGTGTTTTATTTTACAGATCCTCAAATGTTGTGGAGACGTGTTCCATTACTCTTAGGACCTTAGGGAGAGCATCTAGAGGATAATGTATGGATTTTATCATTTTCCAGCTACAACCCCTCCGGGCCTTTATCCCGTCTTCCCATAAAATGAGGTACAAGTCCTTATTGGTTCAATGAGACCGAAACCAAAAAGGTGAGGAAACAAAAGGGAATAAGTGTGGAAAATGATGAGTATGTGTGGGAATGGTATGATGACTGATGTAGGGATTTCTGAGGGTCATAAATTTTGACTCGGTTATCCATTTGGGCTGAAATTTTATAGGGAGTTGTGTCTCGAAGAGTGCATTGCTGTGTCAATGTGATCCTTTATATTGCACATCATTTCGACACTTTTCTAGGGTCAAAATCCATCATATAAGGCCTCAAATTGAGGGATTAGTGTTTTTTTCGAGATTTTTTAAATTAGTAATTATCAGTTATCTCTTAGTTTATGCACCTAATAAAAAATGTGAGTTGAAAAATAGTTTCTCTCTAGTTATATTTTAGTTATTGGTCAGTTTTAGAGTCATGACATTTTTTTCTAAAATTAGTTGTTTTTGAAAATATCATATAGTAGTTATAAGGGGTTGAACTTCCATTGTAATAGTTAGTATGGATAAGGAATAAAAAAGATTTGTTTTCCATTCTTGTGTGATCCGTCAGGATTTTTCGAATGACTTATGGTTGAGTTTTTAATTGCATGCATTAATTGACCATTGGGAAACTTAACGAAAGAGAGAGAAAATAAAATGAATTACACAACCATTAACATATTTGCAGTTCTGAAATACAATGAAAAACAACAAACCATAATGCACAGGTCGACACAACTTTGCCTACGTCTCCAGGCCTTTTCTCTATGAGGGAGGCTTCTTTATTTATTTTCGAAAGCTTAATGGTACATCATTACAATGCCGAATGGCTTCCAGACTGATCTGGTCATGTTCGCCCAGATCTCTAGAATCTTGCACAAAAGAAGGCACCTGAAACGGATGTCCGAAGCTCTCAGAAATCGTCCAACAACATCTCCTCCTCAACAGCTTCCCTGCCTCAAACTGGCTTTGACTTGGCTTTGCCTCAGCATCTTTGCTCTCAAAAACCATCCAAAATCTGTCAAAATCTCTCCCATGGCCTCAAAATGGCCTTGGTTAAATAGTGGGAAAGTTGGTTGCTCATCCCCAACTTCCTCCCAAGAATTAGGCTCTAAAAAAACCCAATAACTCCCAATTTATGAGTTAATTACATTAATTAAAACCAAAAGTGGTTGGAAAAACCCACTTTATAACTATAAAATAGTTAATTTTGGGCTTAGCCCCTTAGTTGTTGGGCGCGCGCACCTTTCACCGGTCATATGGAATGCATTTGGCCACACGCTAGCCCTTGGGCTATGCGCGGGCCACCCCTCAAGTGCCAACAATCGGTCCTATGGGCGTTGTTACATATGGCCATGGCTTTATTGTAAACCCCGTGCTCCGTTTGAAACCCCACTCCGTGCACATTATAATGGGTCATATGTTATGGGGCGTGTGACCACGGGCTGGGGCTAAGCCCCAGCCCGGTCACGGCCCAAAAATTAACCACATGCCATGTAAATAAAATATGCGCCAACCATATAACAAGTAATACACGGTGGTATATTGGTCGAGGGACTGTGTTAAGGCGCTGGTAAAGGGGAGGTCCGGGGTTCGAATCCCCCGGGCTCCAAACATTTTTGACATAGCCCACATTGGCTAAAATCGGGGTGCCACGTAGCAGCCCGTGATTGGGCCACATGGCACCTTAACATCCACTCGATGAATGCCACGTGTCAATAGCTGATTCGACGAAGACAACCAACTGGATCATGCCACTTGTCAACCGCTAATTGGCCCACATCACTGCCATGCGTCGCTACCACATCACTTGCTGTATGATGCTGACATCATCCACCATGTACGTTGCTGACGTCATCCCGTGCCACGTGTCACCCTTCCAGTGGTGACACGTGTCACCTCAGGATTGGTCCAACCGTACGCCATAAATGCCAAATCTGCCTACCACGTGTCACTCTCTGGATCCACCACGTGTCCTGTACGGAATCTACCATGTGTCATCATACGAACCTGCCATGTGTCCTGTACGGACTGACATGTGTCCTGTACGGACTGTACAGACAGGTACAGTCAGCATCCAAAATTTTGCCTGTTTGGCTTAGCGGACATAATGCAATATCTTCTCCATACGGACTCCGTTTGAAAAAAACATTATACCACCAGAATCAGGAAGACGAGCCAGATGCAATGGTGTTGGTTTCATCGGATTCCGAGCACTTTCATTTTTGAACATTTTTCATGCCCTGTCAGGCTTCTGAATCCGATTTCGGATCACACCTCCCAACAATAAGACCTTTTGGTCCCCAAAAGGTTACTGACCACTCGACGAGCTCAGGATAGGCCACCCGGCTTGCTCTTTGTCTCTGAAAGATGATTACATCAGGGGAAGAAAAACACAATGAAGTTGAGACATCCACTTCTGGCAGAACCAAGTGACTGCTTCCTTTCCTTTACGGTGTTCTTCTTGCTTTGTTGGTAATCCGTCCTCCTTCGTGGGTACGTTCAAAATCCTTTTGTCCTTCCTGGGACGAAGCTCTAGATTAAGCTTCCAACAACTAGCCTTTTGATGTCCACTCTTGCTGCAAAACGTACAACAAGTTTTTGGCATCCAGACTTGCTTAACCTTCTCCTTCTTCCGTTGTGGACTTGAGCCTTTACGTCGTGTTTCCTTCCTGGACGACATAGGTTTCCTGTACAAAGTTTGTCTCTTCCAACACTTGGCAACACAATGCTTAGGTGAATGACAATAAGTACATGGATACAAGTTTCAGTCTACTTGATTATGCTTGCTATAATCAAAAGGAGAATTAAC
>JASDQU010012088.1:108154-143653 GCA_032191745.1 Picea mariana
ATTAAATTACATAAATCATCAATCAATCAATCAATCCTTTGGAATCAATCAATCACTTGACATCAATTAATGACATAAATCAATCACACCATTTTCATCAATGACAACATGATCCAACACTTTCATCTTGCATGTGATACACCAAACGGCTTTTTGTTTGTCCTTATTCTTATTCTGATTGAGGTGAAATGTTAAGTTATTCAGATCCTCCTTCAGTTCTTCTATAGTTGGGTCTATCTATTGATACTGATTTTTCTTCCAGTTGCAAGGCTGCCTGTAGAGCCTTTACCTGCGTCTAAAACTTTTGTTGTCGCAATGGGTATTTTAAGTGTGGGAGCAGTGAATTGACAAACAAGTGTCGATGTTGCATATCGGTCATGAGATATTTTAACTTTCCCTTCAGTCGCTTGAATCTCTGGTCAATATCCCATACAGATTCTCCTGGTTTCTGTTGGATTTCTATCATCTCATTTATGTATTGATCCTCTGAGCTCGGCTTCTAGAAATCATTTATTAGTATCTTCTTAATGTATGTCAGTGTCCTTGTTGTCCTAGGAGCATTGCTTGTGTCTAGAATCATGTACCAGTCTAGTGCGCGATCTCTTAGCAAAATCGCTAATTATGCAAGTTTGGTATCTTCATCAGTGATCTGTTTTGCTTCCTAGATCTTTTCACAAATGAACAAGTGTTTCTCAGGTTCTTCTGTTGATTCTCCTCGAAATTATGGTAACTTGATGGTGGGATCATGTTCTGCCATTCTGAATGTTGAACTACTACCTCTGTGTGGTGTAGATAACTGACTAGTGTTGCCTGAATTGGCTCCTCCAGTTGTTGTTCCTTGTGTAGATGTACTTCCTGCTATATGAATGCTTCTAAACTTCGGCTGTCTAAACAATGGTTTTCTCTTTGGTGTATTAGTTTCACATGGGTTTATGGTTTCCACACTGACATTGATATGGATAGGATTGTTGCCTTCTCTTCTTGCTCTTGGACCTCTCCTCTTCCTCTCATATGTTGCGTGCAAGATTTCCTCTATATTATCCATAGCCCAGAGATCCTCTACCTCTTCCTCATCACTCGCCAAGCCTTCCCTCGCGACTATGGCTCTCTTCTTGGTATTCACCTTCTATTGGTAGGGTACTCCTCTATGTGTCTTTCTAGCTGTCGCCATGATCTGCTTGATCTGGTCGTCATCCATCATGATTGGGTCCAAGGGTCCCTCCTTCTTTCCCTTATCCTTTCCTCCTTCCATTTCTCCTCCTTTTTTCAATGCTTCCCCCCTTCCCCCATGCACACAGGGAAGTTTAGTTGTCTGATTCCATTGTCATTACACCTTTGTTATATAACAATATCTTAATATAAGTATACAATGATAAAATGTGCCTTCCTCGGGGTCCTTGTAGAAATTGTTGATCCGTTGTGCTATACGAATTCGTTGTGTCGACTGCAAACTCTGTTATAAACCATGCCACAATACTCTCAAGACAAAAATGTACTGCATAGGTGAATTTGTTGTTCATATGTTGTAACTACTCAATCTATACTGGGGTCCAATCTAGTTGTCGAATCTGTTTTGTTGCATCGTTATCCTTCAACCTTAGTATCCATTCCTGCAATAGATGTGGAAAATCACAGAAAAAGACTTTGTGTAAATTAGTAAACACGTATTTCTCAAGATATTTGCGAGGTGTTAGTCTAGGGTTTTTGTTGCCTTTCTATGCAAACTACAACTCTTTTGTTATTAACCATCTTTCGATCTCTCCTGTCATGGGATTCCACGATCTCAACATTCCCTTCTAATGGCTCATTTCTCTCTACCCTAATATTTTCTTGATCTACCTCTAATAGATCTTCAACTTATCCCATCTACTCAATCCTCTCATGTTCCTACCAATGACAACATAACCATTTATTGTTTTAACTACTCTTCTTTATTGGATGAGTTTATTGACACAGGGTTCATGTCTTTCGGGTTTCCAACAAAGCCTCTAAAACTATCGGTCCTCCTGGTAAACCAAAAGGAAACACAACACACAGAATGCATTGCGTCTCACCTGAGATAGATTTAATGGATGGCTATAAGAATCATGTGTTTATAGCCTAGGATTGAGTGTTAGATAAGAGAGTGATATATTGAACCATTATTATAACTTGTAAGTGCAATATATTGTCATTGACAAATAAGCAGGAAATGTAATAACTCATTCATTAAGCATAATGATAACTACTGAAGACAAATAAATATATGCATACATTCATCACATAACACAAATGTTACCATGGTTCACCCCCTCCTAGGCTACGTCCACAAAGATTTGGCTCTCAGCTCTTTTATTATGGTCTTTCTTCATCTACAACGTCGCGCATTTTACAACTCTTCTCAGTTGGGTAAGATCTATATGAGGCGGACTAGATCTCACTAGGCTCCACATCTTGCGATCTAACCCTCAAGATCTACCCTCCTTCATCTTCTCTAGATCAACAACTTATACAAAATAGGTCCTACAACAAAATATCACATATCGGTTCGCTACAATAGCGCTTCTTACAATAACGACTTATCTCTATAACCTTTGAACAACAATAACAAAACCCCCGAACCCTCTATGATACCTAAGTATATATATTTATATGTTTCTGGCTCTTCAACCATTACAATGCATTACCAAAACCCTAACCCTACCATCATTATTTCTTCTTCTACATGTGTGCATTTTGTTCTTCATTCTAGCTGTCACTTTCCTCATGCATGCTTTCTTTCTTGAAAATGCCTTGCTTTTACGCTTTGGCCTGCCTCCAACATGCATTCGGGAAAAGAAAAGAAGAAACAGGTTGAGGCAGTGCAAGGGACCGCACCAAGTCCCAATTCACAGGAACCAGGTGGAAACGAGAGGAAACCCATGCAGATAGGAGGAGCACACAAGAAAATGAAGGCACAAAGAGCACCTCCAGATTATACGATCATGGAGGACGATGAAGAGATGATTTCCCAAATGGTCCATGATTGTCTAGCCAAGGACTTTGACAATGTTGCACACCATAGGGACAGGATTCAATAGGAGTTGGAATACATGTGACAGTTCCTCAAGAAAATCGGGGAAGTACAGACTGCAAGTAGAAACATGGGAGTAGGACCATCAACACTGCAGATAGAGGAAATATTGAAAGAAAGAGAGTGTGATCTAGTCCATGCAATACCAGCCGAATGCAACATTCCACATCGCACCCAATATGATGCACATGTATAAGATCACGGGATAGAAACCCCTGAAGGACTTAAGAAAAATCCAATTGGTATTGTCGCGAATACCATCCATGGCTCTACACAAGTTGCAAGTTATCATAAACTATTAGGTACAGTCTCATGCACACACAAACCTAGCCAGATTATAGCAGGAAACAGAGAAGCAGAACATGCTAGAAATAATTTATGATCAGGTTAAGATTGAAACCCAAGAGGAAAGGGAGCGCAGGAATCGATTGGAACATAAAGTTGCAGGAACATACAAGAAGATCCCAAAGACCATGCAGACGGATGAAACCATAGCAGTAGAAAAGATTAATTAGATTGTGTAGGAAATCAATCAATATCAGAAGGAGATCGAGAATATATGAGAGTATCTCACACCCACTACTCCACCAGTAGTGAAGGATCAGAGGAAGCATCAAGCAGTAGAACAACTACAACAGATAGAGCGATAGGTTAGCACATCAACTAACTTGTTCGAGAATGCAACACAACTTTGGACAAATCTAGAGGAGGATCAGAAAATCCAGAAGTGGGACAGGGAAGAATAAAGGATAAGCGTAGCTATCCAAGACCTCAAGCAAAGGCATAAGACAATGTCCATCACAGATCCAATCAAAGGGGCATAAGACATGAAGAAATTGAAAGAAAAACTTACCAATGCGCAAACACAGAAGAAGGAGGATTAGACTTAAATGGAACCATTTCAAGAGAAGGTAGCAGAAGTCCTGGCACAGGCAGAGGAATCCAAGACACATATAGCACAGACCCAATTAGAGTGCACAAAATTGATCAGTGAAGAAATTGTAGTCCATATAGTGGACACACTCAAGGAGAAGATTGTGTAGGCATAGACACGGGCAGCAGAGCTCAAAGATAAGTTCCAGATAGTCACCAGGGAGATAGAAGAATTGTGTTAGGTAGCTCAGGATGAGCCACATGTCAGTGTTGGGGGCCTGTTGGAAGCAGGCCAAAGCGGAAAAGAAAGTTGATTTTGGGAAAGAAAGCATGCATGAGGAAAGAAATAGCTGGAAGGAAGAACAACACGTGCGCATGCATGGAAGACCTAACGATGGTAGGGTTAAGGTTTTGGTAATGTATTGTAATGGTTGAAGAGATAGAAACATATAAATATAGATACTTAGGTATCATAAAGGGTTTGGATATTTTTCCTAGAGATAAGTCGTATTGTAGAGAGAGCTATTGAATTTAGTCAATATAGGGAATATTTTGTTGTATGACCTAATTTTGTAAGTTGTTGAGATGAAGAGGGAGAAGGAGGGTAGATATTGAGGGTTAGATTGCAGGTTGAGGATCCTGGTATGATCTAGTCCACCTCATATAGATATTTCCCAACTGAGAAGAATTGTAACGTGTGCAGTGATGTAGATGTGGAAATACAATATTAAAAGAGCCAAGAGCCAGATCTTTATGGATGTAGCCTAGGAGGGGGTGAACCACGATAACATCTGTGTTACGTGATGAATGCATGCAAATCTTTATCATCTTTCAGTAGTTATTGTTATGTTAATGAATGAGTTTCTATATTTCCTGCATATTTGCAAATGAAATCATGTTGTGTTTATGAGTTATAATAATGGTTCAATATACATTTATCCTATCTCGCACTCAATCCTAGGTTGTAAATACCTGAGTCTTACAACCATCCATTAATACTATCTCGGGTGAGACTGTGCAGTGCACTCTATGCACTATGTTGCCTTCTATTTTTCGAGGATTTGTTGGAAACCCAAAAGACATGAACCCTGGGTCACCAAGTACGAACTCAGACAGAATAGAAGAGTAACCAACAAGATGAAAGTATAATAAATAAATATCAAGTTGCAAGGATGCCTTATCGACATCCTAATCAAAAAACTCGATACTTTAGCCAATCAATGTATCAACAGAAACACATAACCTCTATGTCAAAGAATATTACTTCCACTACAAGTGAGGGTCAAAATAGAAGCAGTCATGGGAGTAGAAATGTATCAAGTTCTTTCCAACAACCCTACAAAAACCCAAATTCGCAGAAGATCGAATTAGGATGGGCAGACTCCTTTACAATTTGACACTTCTACTCAATCCTTAGAAGATCTTATCATCTCAGGTCCTCAACGATTATTAACTCAATAATGAAGAAGCATGAGACAATAATTACAAGCTAGAGCAATAGATAAGTCTTCCATAGAGCATGCTTTGAGGAAAAATCATTTTTAAGGGGAAGACAATGCTATGAACATAAATATACATATAAAATAGATATTCATAACATAATAATTAATTAATAAATAATAACTATTAATAATGAAAGGACATGTCTCAAAGGACATGACTATTGGTTAAGGGCACCCTTGCGTGGGTATATAAATGAGCCCTCATTCTCAATTGTATCTCATCTATTCATATTTTATACATTATTCCTACATATATTATTATGTT
Source organism: Picea mariana (assembly GCA_032191745.1). Taxonomy (NCBI): domain Eukaryota; kingdom Viridiplantae; phylum Streptophyta; class Pinopsida; order Pinales; family Pinaceae; genus Picea; species Picea mariana. Next base: position 113,847 of record JASDQU010012088.1, read on the forward strand.
ATATTCCAAGTATTTTGGATAATTATTGTGTGAGAGAACATTGTTCGTCTCATATGTTAGATCAATTAACTTGAAGAGTGCAACCTAGATCTAAAAATATGGATCTACAAACCCTAGATTGCTCACAAACATAAAAGGAAAAAGGTTTTTTTTTTTAAATGAGTGGCTAAAAATGCAAGAAGAAGACGAATTCCTTCCCCACTTGGGTTATGGGGGACACTTATCTAATCCTAAGTAAATTCTAGTATCTTTAGTACTTGAAGTCACAATTACCATGAAGAATTGCTAAATGATATTCAAGCTTGGATACATGATGCACTACTTGATTCTATGAAGACTGATCTATTAAGACTTAGCCTAAGTACTACAACATGTAATCTAACTAAGCACAAAGTGAGAGAATAGAATCCTAAGAGATCTATGCCCTAAAAAATAATTTAAGCTTAGATATTCACAAAACACATGAGATAGGAGACATCCATTACCTCAAATGGTTTTTTTGTAAGTCGTAGTAGATCCTTTTTTCTAGAAACCTAAAATGTCAAAATATCCTCCTTGTAGCACTAGAACATATACTCAAAATAAAGGCAAGACTCACACAAGACATTTTGCAAGGGAAGAAAGTTATTTCGATTGATTTCCAACAAAAATAAATTAAAGAGGCTCCCTCCTTATGTAGATAAGGCGTTCCTAAAACCATGCATGGAATACCATGATCTAGTACAATACCATGTGCTTATACCATTTTCTCAAGTGAAAACCACGAGTCTAATACCATGAGTTCCCTCCATATAATGGGTAAAAACCACTTCAATATGAGTTCTCTCCTAAAACAAGGTTTCAAAACCATGAGTAGACTCAAACAACTAACAAAATCCATGAGCACCCTCATTATACTAGGGGAAAAACCAAGATCACCCTCTAAAACCAATACACATGTGAGAAGCAAGGAGTAAATGAAGAGCACCTCACCAAAAGTTCTAGAAACATCCATATGTGTAGTATATGAGAGATAAAGTGCACCCAAATGGAGTGTTCACATATGTTTCTAGTGAGTACACCCTCCCAGTGTTTAGGAACCATCCATAGGTGTGAAAAATGAGCCAAAAAGGGGTGTTCCACATGTGTTCCAAAAATATCAAGTAACCATCACAAAACAACCTCATAGATGCTCCATGTGTTCACAAGTGTGAAAATGATGATGTGGACACCAATGTCATGCCCAATGAATTGTTGCAGATCTCAATGCAATTTTTCATATCCCAATGTCGTGTCACAGATCCCAAGAAAAATGGCACATGTCCTAATGTAGGTAGATATAGTTGAATATACATGCACAAATCCTAATGTAGATAAATATAGCTACATACAAGTACACATACCCCAATGCAAGTACATGGATCCCAATGCAATGTCATGGATATCGAGGCACGATACATGGATCCCAAGTCAAAGATGCCACCTTAGAAACATGTATGATGTTTCCAATGAAGGGTGTCCCCTCATAGTGGTGGGTCTAACCTCCTTACAATTCATTATTTGATGAACACATAATGCTATCTTCTAGAAACATCATAACATTATATTAATTTTAGAAATTACCTAAGTTTTACCATGGGTGGAAAATCGTAACCCTTATTACATGTGACAAATCCTAAGATGAGAGGTATTTCCTAGATCACTAACTTAGACATAGGTGATATGACAAATAATGTGTAAAAGGGGAAGGGGAAAACCCCATGTGTTGAACCTTGTAGTCCTTTATCTAACTAGATTTCAAGAGTTAGGACTTTTCATTATAGTGTTGAACCTTGTAATCCTTTGCTTAGATTTACCACTTCCACACTTTGTTTTACTACCCCATTTTGTATTTTGTTTCTTTGATTTCCTATCCCTTTGTTTGATTTCTTTGTCCTTTCTTTAGATATGCATTACTTAGCAAAGGACGTGGGGGTAAGGACCTTTTAATGAGGTGGCATACCTTTAGCTTTATTTTTATTTTTTAACTTTTATCTTTCATGCTATTCACCTCTAGAATTTTGGATTTATTTTACTTAGGCTTACATTTGTCTTTATTTTGCTTCACAGAACTTTGTTGAATGATGTATGATAAGTCAAACACAAGCAAGGATATTTGTTATGAACAAAATGGAAATAAATGGGAAGATGTAAGGTGTTAAGTATGGTTAGGGATATGAGATATGCTACATCAACCAGATATCTAGTAGTATGACTTGACCTGAGACTTGATGACACTTCTAAAGGAAATGGTGTCCCCCATGGTATGACAAGGAAAATAATACGAATTTTAGTGTTATGAAGTGTTATTAGATCACACTTTGTTTTTTATCACACTCATGAATAACTTAGAAATTATAACACCATGTCTAAGTATCAAGCCCATACATAAGAACATAGCATAATAACTAGAGTGAACAAACTAACCAAAGTGCCATGATCATGTGCAATGAAGTAGAGTGTACCATATGTAAATGCATGTTCCATCTTAGGTGTGAGAGGGGTGAGATGATATACCATGGTTGATTCATCTGAAATAACTCAAAGTGGTATGTCTAAATCACCATTTATTTTATGGAACAACTTGAAGAGAAAGTCTAGATCATAATATATGAGCAAGAGAGCTCATCCAAGCAGCAATACCATAGCCATGAGAGGATGACCTGGAAGTAGTTTCCCTTGAGGGGGAAACAGGTAGCCATTACTTAAAATGATAGGGGTGATTATGAAATACAAAGTGCAATATGATAATTTCCTACATATAAAAATGTAAATTAATATAACCTAACCTAGATAGGAGCAAAACTTAACCAATAGATAAAATATTAGCTATAGATTCCTACAAATGTTTAAGAAATAGAAAGCTATTAAAGGAAAGAAATAACTTATAAGCATAAGAAGTAAATGTAAAGAAGAGAAGTTTGTTACAAAACTTCCATTTACAATATCTTATATACCATCTCAAAGCAATAAATATTAGATGAGAAATACGAAAGTAAGAGCTATAAACTCAACATAGAATAGTCAATAATTGAACAATATAGCCTTACAATGGTATTAATGAACACATAAATGTTGGAAGAAGTTCATAGTGAGCACATCACGATACCATTAATCCTCTTCAAAAATGCCCCTAAGGGGTTCTTCTCATTATAATTTCTCAATGAGTTCTTAAAGTTACAAAAACCAAAATCTCCTTTTTATAATGCATTTCAAGGCTTATAAATCCTTTAGGTTGCAATGTTTTCTTGCAACTTCTTGTCTTCCCTTTTGTTAGTTACAACCTTTCAACTTCCTTCTTTTTAACTTTTTCCCTTGAAACCATATGAAATTATATATTATTTAAAAATGTCTATAGTCAGCCTTGCTCTTTACCTTAAATGTAGTCTTCCCAAACTTCGTGTTGGGAACATATGCATATGAATTGCCTAAATATTAATTTCTCAAGAGCAGTTTCACGTGATACTAGTCCTTTGAATATGGGTCCCATTTGTCTCTTCAACGTGCTAAAAAGGAGTTGATTAGATTTATTTCCTTGGAGGAGATAGTGATATTTTCTTGTAGTATTTCTTTAGTGATTTTGGGAATCATTCCCATCACACTTCCTTTGTTATTGATGTTGTTCTCTAGTTCTTTCAAAATTCCTACTATGGACCTGGGTGCACCCATATCCCCTAGAAGTGGTAGGTGATTGTTTATCCTCAAATGTATTGAGTCTCGTGTAGTCTCTCATGTATAGTTGCTTCATTTTTTTCCCATACTTAGTAGAAATTTTTTGAATTTGTTGTGGGTTCACAATGCATCTTTTTAGTATTGTTCAACTTCTGTGACCCCCAAAATACACCATCAATTTATGTTGCCTTTGTTTTGCACCTATACCTAGAAAAATTTCAAAATATTCCACCACGAGTCTAGGCTATCTCTAGATTGTCTATCCCATTCCCATGAAATTGTCATCTCAATCTGCTTCTTATACTTATCCAAATTATTCATAACTCACCGTGGGTCTGTGGGATGTTACGGCTCTTCTCCATACTCCCACTATCTCGCTTGTCTACAACCCCATTATCTCTCAACAATTAGTCAAATTCTTTAAGTCTTTCCATGGGCCCACATGACCACATTGATTTCATTACTCCTCCATATACTTCCAACCCCTTTGTGCTCTTACCCCATCATGATCTTACCTCTCCATTCCACTACCCCTCTATTCCACCATCTCGATTATCCATTGCCGTGTGGTAATCCACATCTTAATATCTTATCACATTCCATGATGTACATTTAATACAAATATCCTAGAAATGGTTAACATTGGTTAAGTGATCCAAGAGGATCTTCACATGGAAAATTCCTACTTTGAACACCATGGGATAAATCATTAAAAATTTTGATGATAGGTGACAAAGTTGAAAATAAATAATTAATGCTCATGAATGATTTAATTAAATTGTAAAAATGATTAATACTTGGAATGAGTATGATAAAATCATGTATTAGTCATCCAAATTGGAAAAAAGAGGAATATTTGGAGTGAGTGGAAATATCATGTATTAATTGTAAAATGGAAAATTAGTTTTATGTGAGAATCCAACTCACAAATTAGTTTCATAATTTTAAGAGGAAATTAGTTTCCTAGTCTCAAGGAGGAAGTTAAGGGTCTCATGAGTTGGTTTGGACTCTTCCTCACTTTATTACAATGGTTTCCTAGTGTCAAGGGAAGTTAAGGCTGGTTGAGAAGCTTTCTCTTTTTTTTCCTTGAGTGGTTATTAGTTTTCTCACTTTTGTTCTTGAGTGGTTGTTAGATCCTAAATTTGTGGATCTTGTCTCCATGAACGTGGAGACTAAGGAAACTATTTAAACCCCTTTATTGGGAGATATTTTGGAGGCCATATGTGAAGGCTCTTTTGGCGAGCTCTTTGAGGAGAGAATCAAACAATCATGCTTGTGATTTGTAATCTCCTTCATTGGGAGAGTTGAGCCCCCTCCATTGTGGAGAATGTAATCCTTCTATTGTCTAAAGAAATGTCACTTATGTGAGATCCTTGGAGCAAGTGCCACATTTTGTGAGAAGATTTCAGACCTTTCAAAGGAAGTATAATCAAGTGACTTGTATTCCAAGAAAATCCAGAGACGTAGCCAAGATGTCCTGGTGAACTTTGTTAACAACTCAGTGATATCTTGCCTCATGTGTGAATTTTTTGTCTCATGTTTTATTATCCATGTTATTTCCACTATCGTGTTCATTAAATGCATTAAGTGATGATATATGAGATTAATAGCACATTCACAAAGTTAATATTCAAGTTGGATTTAAGCCTTCATAAGCACATCTTTACACCTTTATGCAATCAAGTTTAATAGATCCGTAATTGTAAATATGACCTTCATTAAGTGGCCTTGAACAAAATTCAAGTTTAGTATCATTGTCACCTTGGTTTCAGATCAAGTGGTATCATAGTAGGATTGACAGGGATTGCAGGTGTTGAAGAAAAGATGGGAAAAACATCAAAGAGCTTGAAGAAATCAACCAAAACATCCAAGCAAAGAATGTAGAGTAAATAAGGCCTATTAATCTGGACAAATAGGAAATGGGTAGCTTGAATGAGCCTTGGGGCTGCAAAATACCTCAAAAATAAAAGGGCCCAGAATTCGATGAAAATACCATCAAGTCAAAGAGCTCGACGAGATATTTCCAACGGCACAAACAACACCTCAAATGGAGGCTAGATGCAAAAGTTATGGCCATCTGAAAATGAGGAATCTGGCAAAATTCGTACAACCCTAACGTCAGCATGAGAGGCCACCACGTGTCATATGTATAGATGATGTGGCAGGTCATACAATGATGCAATATTTGAAGTGGAAGGTACAATTGGAAGTACAGATATTGACATCAACAGGACACATGGAAACCCTAGAGTGTGACATGTGTCACTCATTTTCAACATTTTTAGGGGTACAGTTGAACAAATAGGAAAGTGCCACATGGAACCGTACAGATGCCACGTTGTATTACGACCATGACATGGTGGATGATGTTATTAGATGACTAGGTGATGATGTGGCAGTACAGTGTATGATGTCAACATGACGTGGTAGTATGAATGATGACATCATCATGACATGGCAGTATGAATGATGACATCAACATGACGTGGCATGTTGATTGGGAATTGACATGGAAGTACATATGATGATGTTAGAATGACATTGCGGTTGACTGGAAAGTACGTTGGATGACATCAGCATGACATGGCAGGTCATACGATGATGTGGCATTGATCGTACATCGACTAGGTACAAATTGTGCAGGTGATTGGGTGCCACGTGAGCCAATCACAAGTTGCCATGTGGAAGCCCAATTTTTCCAAAGTATGAGTCTTTCATCTCAAGTCACAAGGGTATTTATTGCTGAAATTAATGACTATGTGGCATGCATTTTGAGTTAGAGAGCCCAGGAGGGGTTTGGAAGTGACAGTGACAAAATTTGACGAAAGTACAGTCATTTTTGCATGATTTTTTGCCATGAATCCACTGGTGTAGTTAAAATTTGGATCCAAGCTGTGGATTTTCAGGGCTCATCACTTAATCCCACTTTTTCTATTAATGCATGGCATTTTTTTCGAGGTAGAGAGCCCAGGGGGGTCCATAAGTCACAGTGATAGAATTGGATGAAAGTAGAGTCATTTTTACACTATTTTTCGCCACAAATTCAAAGGTACAGTCAAAATTTGGATCCAAGAAGTAGATTTTTGGGCTCATGGAAGAAGCTCACTTTTGTCATTAATGTATGGCATGTTTTTTGAGGCAAGGCTACACCTTTCAAGATAGGGTCGAGTTTACAGTCAAAAGTTGCAAAAATATCTGAATTATTGCAAGAAATTCATCATTTGAGCCCTTACATGCAAACTGAGGCAGTGTGGTGTTGATGAGGCCATTTTGACACTTCGACATAAAATAGTCATGTTTACAGCCAAAAGTATTAGAATTACGAGACAAGTGTGATGATGATGGAACTTTCCCTATTTATTATGTTGCACGTGTTTGTAATGAGGTTTTTAAAAACCTTATATTTTTCCCATTAATGCATATTTTGGGCATGTAATGTTGCCTTAAAATTTGATGCAATTTTCATTTGCCTTGAAGAGGGAAGTTGCCATGAAACATTGTAAAGGCTTGTAGCCTTTCTATGAGAGTGAGAGGGCAGTTGTTTTTCCTAAATCTGTGTTGGCATCATTTTAATCGGTCTTGTAGCCACTGTTGAGTACGAAGGAATTGTTTTGTCTAAGCCTGTTTTGGAAATCATTGTAAACTTGACCATGAGTGTTTTATAAATTCTTTGCAAGTATGGTATTGCTTTGAAGTTTTGATCATGTATCATCAACTACATATTTTTATCAATGCAAGTATCGACATCGAAATCTTCATTCTGAAGTACAAAAGTGAAGGAGAAGAAGGGTGCGACCTTTCAGGACATTTGTTATACAGATCAAGGAATCAAATGTAGATTTTCATTGATGCAACTGTTGGCATCTACATCCTCATTTTGAAATAAAAAGGTGAAGGAGAACAAGGATGAGGCATTTTAGAAACATTTTTAATGTAGATCAAGAAGCAAGGAAGTGCATTGTGGAGTGTAAGGCACTTCCTAGAAGCTGGTTGTGGATATTCAAGTTACAGTTCCTCTCTATACTTTTGAAGGACCAAAAGTTATTTTTGTGGGGAGGTTTGATCCAGGAGGTTCTCCACATGGAAAATTACTACTTTGCACACCATAGGATAAATCATTAAAAGTTTGATGATAGGTGACAAAGTTTAAAATAAATAATTAATGTTCATGAATGATTTAATTAAATTGTAAAAATGATTAATACTTTGAATGAGTATGAGAAACTCATGTATTAGTCATCCAAATTGGAAAAAAGAGGAATACTTGGAGTGAGTGGAAATCTCATGTATTATTTGTGAAAATAGGAAATTAGTTTTATGTGAGAATCCAACTCACAAATTGGTTTCCTAATTTTAAGAGGAAATTAATTCCCTAGTCTCAAGGAGGAAGATAAGGGTCTTGTGAGTTGGTTTGGACTCTTCCTCACTTTATTACAAGTGGTTTCCTAGTCTCAAGGGAAGTTAAGGTTGGTTGAGAAGCTTTCTCATTTTTTTGATTGAAGGGTTATTAGTTTTCTCACTTTTTTCCTTGAGTGGTTATTAGATCCTAAATATGTGGATCTTGTCTCCATGAATGTGGAGACTAAGGAAACTATTTAAACCCCTTTATTGGGAAATATTTTGGAGGCCATATGTGGAGGATATTTTTGGGTCTCTTTGAGGAGAGAATCAAGCAATCATGCTTGTGATTTGTAAGCCCCTTCATTGGGAGAGTTGAGCCCCCTCCATTGGGGAGAATGTCGTGTTTCTAGTGTCTAAAGAAATGTCACTTATGTGAAAGCCTTGGAGCATGTGCCACATTTTGCGAGAATATTTTATCCCTTTCAAAGGAAAGATAATCAAGTGATTTTTGTTCCAAGCATATCTTGAGACATAGCTAGGATGGCTTGGTGAACTCTGTTAGAAACTCAATGATCTCTTGCCTCATGTGTGAATTTATTATATCATGTTATTTCCACTATCATGTTCATTGAATGCATTAAGTGATGATATATGAGATTAATAACACATTCACAAAGTTAATATTCAAGTTGTATTCAAGTCTTCATAAGCACATATTTACACCTTTTATGCAATCAAATTCAATAGATTCATAATTGTAAATATGACCTTCATTAAGTGGCCTAGAACCAAGTAAAGTTTGGTATCAACGTCACCCCGTTTTTAGATCATCCATTATTAATGGTGATATTCTTGAGATAATTCCTCATCAATTTGAAATTAAATGCATATTGATTATCCTTTGAATCAAGAGCCAAGAAGTATATTAAGGTAAAAAGGTTTACTTTGATAGTAATGTTTTGAAAAGAATTGGATATTAATATGTCACCTTGATTAAATATGACAACCAGAAGAAAGGAACGGTTTTGTGGATATACCATCAACGTTCTTGGACGAGAGGACCAAATATTTCAGTGACTGAGATCCTACAGATATTATTCTTCATTTCCATTTCCATAGAAGAATTCAAAACATATTTGGAAATCAGGAATTGTTCTGGCAGGCCGCGTTCTAGAAGTCTATGATTTCAAGGAGTTGATTCCATGGTGCATTAATAAATTCAACAATAATCATATAAATATTCAATTGCAATGGGATTCTCCTATGTCCTTGGTGCCTTCAGAGAATGCTTAGGCTCCTAGAGACAATGATGAATTTAAAAGGTGATGAAGCCAAGGAGTTTTTGAAGACAAAGAATGGAGGATTGAATATTCTACAATAATATCTTGAAGACTCGACAATTATTCCAAAGGACCTTTCAAGCATTCATGTCAATTCATTAAAAAATACCTATCTAGAAATGGCATGGTTATTTTCTATATTAGTTGGACAAGAGTCTACAACTACTATTTCCAGGTTCTCCCTGTATATCTTTTATTTTTCAATTCATGAAAAAGCAATCTTTGGATGGGAAAAGATTATCTCCAACAAACTATCTTTTCAGTTGGAAAACTTCAGAAAGAATAAAAATTTCTACATCTCCTCATACGTAATTTTCCCCATTACATATTGTCACATATTCAAGGGTTTGTCTTTGGCTAAGCAAGTCAATTGTAAAATTGATCATGTTCATATGTGGTATCCAGCTCTTTGGAAACTAAAATATATTTACCACTTCTATGAAGTAAACAATGAGTTCATTTCGTCTTTCAAAAAACTTATTAATGGACCGAACACATCTAGATTGTCTCTAGAAGCAACATACTTCTTAGATAAGAGAGGAAGCTTTGAAGAAATGCATAATTTCATTATTATCAAACTTTATTGCTCTCATGAGAAACCCTCATATTTTCCATATTATGTTTCAGATAAGATATTTGTTAATGAAGCATGCAAGAAATATAAATTTTGGGTACATTTCTTTAACGAAAAAAGGAAAATACAGTTCATTTCTCTGCGATGGAAAATTGGGGAGATAATGGTGAAAAACATCACACATATCAATAAATTCTCAGGCCTATTTGACCATTTCAATCTAAAGAAAGTGAATGAACTCAAGAGGTTTGACCCTAACCAGTTATTTATGAAACACATGAAATATGTAGGCTACAGTGTCTCATGTTCTAATACATTCTTGTTTGGAGAAGAAGAGGGTGCTAGCCAAAACCCTCAAGCATTTTATATTGAGAAAAAATAATATGATATTCAAACATTTGTTCATACCACTGATCAACTTAGACATCAAAGAAGAGTCATGAACAAGAGGAGTTCACGGTCTCCTAATATTTCTTAAAAAAATGACATGTTATCGTACAGATTGTAGCTTGGGAAAAGACTAACCAAAACCACAAAAGTGTGACAACTATGGGAGTATTTACTCATTGTCACCTTAGATAAACACTCCCCTCACTTTAGTGATGATGAAATCACCTTAAGGGGAGAATCCTGGGTGACCCTAGGGGGAATCAAGATGGAAAGTGAAAGATATGAGAGGTGCCCCTATAGGTCAAGATCAAATATGGAAAAGAATATTGAGAAAGAATTTCATAACGAGATAATTGGTTTCCAAAGGTGAGGTACCTTCAAAACATTGTTAGCCCTGCCTAGAAAAAGACAATATGGAGAAAATGAAACCTCAAAACCAATGGGAAATAAACAAGAAACCCTGTTGTGCTAAATTGAAGAAGTATGGAAATATATATATCAGAAAAAAATGATAATAAGAGCTTCAAAATTAAATAACAAAATCAAGTACAAGATGTTGGAAACAAAGCTAGCAACAACTAGATAAACTTCCAATGATTAAAGAAATACTTTGATGGTGATTAGGGGGCTGTTAGTTAGTGTTATCATAAATATTTTTAACATCCTTATGGTTGTATAAAATAATTGCTACAACAGAAAATTCTAGCCACTAGAATCAACAAGTAAACCGCCCAAACGATAGCTAACAACTAATAAATTAATTATGACAGCTTTCAAGTGAATTTTAGTGGTATAAAAGTGAGTAATCAATGAGAGAAATATGAGTTTGTTGCAGCCCCATTGGATGTAGCATTATTTTATAACATAAATGAGATCACTTGGCCAATAAAGACGCCTCTAGGGCATAAGAAAGCTTATAACATGTAGAATTAAATCCAACTTGAACAATTGCAATATCTCAAGATATCATGTATACCAATGCATGAATGTTAAATATCCAATTCAAGTATGTTAGTGCCTTATATATTGGGTTAAGGAGTGTCTTGTATAAAAGTTAGGGTTTATTACTTATCTAGGGGTGTATGCCTTTTTACTCCCTAGATCAAACAAACATTAGCAAGGTAAATCTACAAGGGTGTAATCCCTTTTACTCCTTGTAGAAACCTTTGCAAAATAGATTTTTTTATGAAAATAAGATATATCTTGATGGAGGGTGTATGCCATTATACCCCTCCAAGGATTTAGACAAATTAAGAAACAATACAATTTTGCAGAAATTCCTTACCAATTCCAAGAGATAGCATGAGAAACCATTCTTTATCAAGAACATTCCATCAAATCACCAAGAAAATGAGCATCAAGAGAGTGATGGCCTTCATTCCAATAGGCAAGTAAAAATCATCCATAATACACCAAGAGATAAAGATAGAGCGATTTTTCCAAGTAGGGAGAAAATTTCGGCCAAGAGAGTATGTAATTCTCAAAACCATGATCCAAAATGAGAGTGAGATGACCTGTATTTATACAAGGTCATCTAACCCTAAATTGTCCACTTCAATTTGTCAAAAACAAAATAAAAGTGGGTCGGCCCTCTAATTTGTATTTACACTTTACAAAAATGAAATAATATTAAATTAAAATCCCCTAAGGGGTGACGTCATGCCCTAAAGGGTGATGTTATGACTCCAAGAGAGACGTTGAGCCTCTATCATGTGTTACCTTGTCATGTGATAGGGTGACAATAAATCCATCTCTCTCCATCACATCACATCGACATCAAACCCTCTCAAGACTCCATCAAGAAAGTTGACTTCAATGGCTAGGGTATGACGTCCTAGGCCTCCCAAGGCCAACGTGTAGGTGAAAGGGGCCACACTGTGATCATCTCATGTTGTCCAAGTGCCTCAAAAGGAAACATTCATCTTTCCAAGAGTGCAATGAGAGGGGGTGCATCATCCAACTTGTGGGCTTCAAGCCCCTATGAAGGTCCAAGTAACCGTGTTCCTCCATGGAAAATGTTTCCCATGTCAAGGTACTGCAAAGACAAACAAGTTATCCCTCCAAGGGTCCACATGTATCATGCCAACTAGGCCATATTTAATAAAAGAATCACCCAAACATGTGCATAAAATCCCCCCTTTTCAAAATAATAAAAAAAATGCTCAAAGACCTTATACAACTTGCCAAAATTAAGTGTAGGAGGGATTTCATGGTGCCCTATTGGGTAGATCATTCCCCAATTAAAGGAGTGTTTCCCAATAATGCCCTCTCTAAGTCATGTAAAAGAGTATGGCATGGATGGGGGTGTGAATTTTGGACATGGGTTTTCTTGACATATAGGGGCTCATATTGTCTCATTTATGGGTTCCTTTAATGTAGAGGGTGTGTTATATACTTGTTTGCAATGAATCATTTTTCCAAGCCCTTTATTTTCCATTAATTGATTAAGGTATGAACATTGAGTACTATGTGCAATGGAAAGTAAAGAGTAATGCAATGCCACTTGAAGCTAGGAACACATTGAGTTCCATGTGAAAGGAAAGTAAAAGACACTGTAAATGCATTCCCTCAACAAGAGGGACATTTATTAATTATGTGTTTTATCTTACAGATCCTCAAATTTTGTGGAGACGTGTTCCATTACTCTCAGGACCTTAGGGAGAGCATCTAGAGTATAATGTATGGATTTTATCATTTGCCAACTACAACCCCTCCGGGCCTTTATCCCATCTTCCCATGAAATGAGGTACAAGCCCTTCTTGGTTCAATGAGCCTGAAACCAAAAAGGTGAGGAAACAAAAGGGAATAAGTGTGGAAAATGATGAGTATGTGTGGGAATGGTATGATGACTGATGTAGGGATTTCTTAGGGTCATAAATTTTGACTCGGTTATCCATTTGGGCTGAAATTTTACAGGGAGTTGTGTCTCGAAGAGTGCATTGTTGTGTCAATGTGATCCTTTATATTGCACATCATTTCGACACTTTTCTGGGGTCAAAATCCATCATATAAGGCCTCAAATTGAGGTTTTAGTGTTTTTTGGGGGATTTTTTAAATTAGTAATTATCAGTTATCTCTTAGTTTATGCACCTAATAAAAAAAGTGAGTTGAAAAATAGTTTCTCTCTAGTTAGATTTTAGTTATTTGTCAGTTTTAGAGTCATGATTTTTTTTTCTAAAATTAGTTGTTTTTGAAAATATCATATAGTAGTTATAAGGGGTTGAACTTCCATTGTAATAGTTAGTATGGATAAGGAATAAACGAGATTTATTTTCCATTCTTGTGTGTTTCAATGGTTTTTTTATCTCGTGATTGAATCAAATTTCATTGGCTACATCAATGACCCTTTGAGGAGACTTAGTAGCAATCCTTTTCCCGAGGGTGACCCACTTTCTAGGAGAACATTTCAACCACGAAGGTGAAATGAGGAAAAAGGCATAATTTCCAAGCAAACTTTTTCAAAATCAAGAAAGAACCTTTTGCAACATGTTTGAATTCTTCAATTATTAAAATGACACTTACCACGAGACTAAATGTTTTACATCATGAAGTAAGACCTGATGTCCTCTATGGGCCAAGATGGTGTTGTGGATGATTTTGTTGTTGATTTGTGGTGATGTGTGGTAAGAGGAGGGGATATGTCCACTCATCTGGCTCTCGGCACTCCATGTCTTCAACCTACGGGCCTCAATACATCATCTCCTTAGTTACCCTAGAAATGGGGTGTAACATATGGATCCTACTTGGGGACATGTGCTCGTTGTAGAGTACATAAGAACCTCATAATATCCTGGTAATACATGTTCCTATACACACTAAAACAAGACAATTTTGGATATTGAAGGTGACACACTCATCCCTTTATTCACATGATCAAAAAATTCAAAATTGACAACTATTTAAAAAGAAAAAAATTATGTTTTTCAAAATTTAACTAATATGTAATATGATTCAAGCAAATGTAGTAAATCAACTATTCATAAATGAAAATAAAGAAATATGTAGATGAAATATGAATATGAAAATCTAACAAAAAATGCAACTAAACTACTATGAGAAAACAAATGCAAATTCAAGAAAGCAAATGACCTACCTACTTACCTGGGGCCCAAGGCCCATGGATATCAAGTCCCATATGATGTTAGGTAAAATCGTACAACCAGTGCAACCACTTGCTCAACATCTCACCCAAGTGATTCCCCATGTTCTTGATTATAAAAATAACAAGGACAATCTAAGAACATAATAATCATGAATATGAATAAGCATATAATCAATCATAAAAATAAACTCATGGAGGTGCATGGGAGGGAGACAATCCTGCTGGAAAGAATGGCCACAATATTGATCCACAAATATTTGAATAGGGATACCATATATAGATGGTGGCACTTCTTCTTTCTCACTCACATGATCACTACTTTCTGAAGATTGAGAAGATATGAGTGATTGGAAGAAAAAAACATGGCTACCCAAAGAAGAAGATAAGAGGTAAGGGACATCCTCATGTCTAGAGAAATAAATCTTTCCACTACCGAAAATTGTTTCTTGTTCATTTGAAAATCGTTTCAAGAATCCCTGGGAAGAAAACATTGCCCCTCGATAGTGTGAGTCTCTGATTTTTCTAGTTTGACCAAGTCCTTATTTTCATAAAAAATTGAGCACAAAAATGATTGAGAAACTTCATCGAGTGATTGTTCTGAGTTTTCAAAAGGATAACCCCTAAGGAAAGGATGTAAATCGACATAGGCGTATTGCAACTAGTCATGTTTGGGTGGCCAAAATAAATTTGTGACCATATCATCATCATGTCACCAAACATCTGAATCATATATGCATGTAGACAAGCATTCTAAAGGATTTTTTTTTATCATTCTTCACTTGAAATCCACCCTCAATGTCATAAATTGGATCTCCATCAAAAATGAAGTAACCAACCTCCCATCTATGTCTCCCTACATGTATAAAATCATATATATGACTACCAACTACATCCAAGGGTTCCTTCATCAATTCATTTGTATGACTACAACTAACCATTTCCTTGTATTTGTATGTAGGGAGAACAAAATCTTGATCAGCTTTAACTAGGTCACCAATAGATTCTTCATCATTGAAGCCATACCTTTATGTAACTATGGAACACAATGAATTTACTCTACAACACGCTTCAACAAGATCTTGTGCTAGAAAATTGGTAGGACCTTCTTCAATGATCTCTTCAAGAACCTAGAATTCTTGTTTATGAAATATATCATCATCAATGTGTTGATCAACCATGTCATAGAAATCATCCATGAAAGGACTAACCACTTCTTCATCTTCACATGCAGGAGGAAAGTAAGGCTGGATAACTTCATCTCCATCAAGCGAGACTAAGGATACCAATGTCTCATCCACTTTCTTGAGATGTCGCACTTCATTAAAATATTATTATTCTTGGCACATTTCTTCATGGATGTGCTCTATGAGAAAATATTCATCACCATGGGCTTGATCTTCAATGATTTTGGAGACTTCTCCAGGCATCAAGAATGATCGATCTTGGGTCGAAAATATTTCCTGGTAACCGTATTTCTTTGTCACAATGTCACATAGTGACTTCACTCCATAATAGGAAATGACAACCTCTGATGTTGAGTTTTGGGTAGGATCCCTCTCATAATTCTGAAGGATAATGTTGTACTCTTCTTTTATGTGCATGCATAACTTGACCAAGAAGTCTTTTTCATAGCAATGCTCTATTAATTTTTCACAAAACTCATTTTCTTCTTCTACATTTTCTTTGAGGAACCTAAAACTCTCTTCATTAGTATCGTCCTCTTCTTTCTTCTAAATTTTCATTTCAACAAGAAGAAGTGTTCCTCTTAAAACTTCAATAGGATCAAGGTCAATACCTTCTCTTAAAAATGCATCCTCCAGGTCTTGAATTGTATCTTCAAAATTTCAAGTTTTCAGTCCCCAATGCTTAAGGAATTCTCTAATGAGGATCATTGAAGAAGATACACTTTTTGTCCTATAATAATATTTGATCCAATCCCTTTGTTCCTTCCCGAAGGACAACAAAAAAAACTATAGGCACACATCTTCATGTTGTACACCTACATGGGAAATGTATCTGGTAAACTCAACGACGTTTGCAATAGACGAAGACAGATCACCATCAAACTTTATGATGACATCTAACCAACTTATCGGGCATTTGTTCAGATACCAATAAAAAACTTTGGCGTCCAAGGCCTTGTATGGTTCATGAAAGTTCCCTAAAGCCATGCTTTCATTATCTAGGATGTCACTTCAATGGAGTCACTAGATGGGCTTAATGCTCATCAAAAAATACAAGGGAACTTCCCTCAAGTGGAGTCACCAGGAAAGATAGAGGTAAGGCTTTGGGATATCTTTCTAAGTGTCATTAAAGGTCAAAAAGGATTCAAAATCCTCCTTGAAAACGATGCCAAAATGTTATCGCACAAATTGTAGCTTGGGAAAAGCATGACCTAAACCAAAAATGTGTGACAACTATGGGAGTATTTACCCATAGGCACCTTAGATAAACACTCCCCTCACTTTAGTGATGATGAAGTCGCCACAAGGGGGGAATATTGGGTGACCCTAGGTGGAAATTAGATGGAAATTGAAAGGATATGAAAGGTTCTACTATAGGTAAATATCAAATATGGAAAGTAGGCTTGAGAAAGAGTCTTGTGAGGAGGTAATTGGTTGCCAAAGGTGAGGTACTTGCAAAAAAATGTTAGCACTGGCCATAACAAAAAAATATATAGAAAATGAAACCTCAAAACCAACAGGGACTCAATAAGAAAGCTTGTTGTCCCAAATTGCAGCAGTATAGAAATATATATATATATCAGTAACAAATGATAATAAGAGATACAAATTGAACCACCAAAATAAAGTACAAGATGTTGGAAACAAAGCTAGCAACAACTATATAAAATTCCAATGATTAAAACAAGAATTTGATGGTGATTAGAGGGATGTTAGTTAGTGTTATCAGAAATGTTTTTAATAGACTTATGGTCATAACAAACAATTTCTAAATCAAAAAATTATAGCCACTAGAATCAACAAGTAAACCACCCAAAATATAGCTAACAACTAGTAAATTAATTATGGGAGCTTTCAAGTGAATTTTAGTGGTAGAAAAGTGAGTAATCAATGAGATAAAGATGAGTTTTTTGAATCCCTATTGGTTGTATAGTTAAATTTATAACAGAAATGAGATAACTTGGCCAATCAATATGCCCCTAGGGCATAATAAATCTTATAACATGTATAATTAAATCCAACTTGAACAATTGCAATATCTCAAGAAATCACATATACCAATGCATGAATATTCAATATCCAATGCAAGTAGATTAGTGCCTTATCTATTGGGTTAAGGAGTCTCTTGTATATGAAATAGGTTTCATTACTTCTCTAGGGGTGTAATCCTTTTTATTCCCTATAAAAAACAAACCTTAGCAAGGTAAATCTACAAGGGTGTATGATCTAGGTGGATATTGGTGGCCACCCACCTGTTCCAACTGGATCCTTTTATCAATTTTTAGTTCAGCACGTCTTTTTGTACTATTTTATTATTGTGGGTTCTACACTTTTGAGGTTGTCTGAAGCCTCACACATTCTCCAGGTGGATAAGGGTGGCCTCTCGCATAATCCAACTGGCTTATTTTGTATGTTTTCATGTTAGCACATCTTGTTTTACTTTCAGGGCTGTTTTGGGGCCCTAAACATTGTTTTCTTGACTCGCCGCAGTCAGACTATAGATGGAGTCAAATTCTGATGAAGGAATGTGTATTTCTTTGAAATACCTTTCCAATGGGATATCACGTGCCTGAAATGGAGGTCATATGAAAAAGTTACGACCCTAGGAAGTTGAGGTACCAAATTACACCAACTTACCCATAGGGCCCACATGACTTTTAATGTTTCACCTTATAGGGTTAGGTTTTTGGATGTCTAGGGTTTTGGAATTCCTGTTTAACATAAAAAGGTCTTCAGAGCCTCATTGTAATAATATTCTTTTGATTGAGAGTAGTCGTCACATCTCTTCTCAGAGATAAAGCTGCCACCATTCTAGTGAGTTTTGAACTCTATATTTTTACAGTCTCTTACAATTATCTCATTAATAGAAATCAAGTATTTTTGTATTTCTCTATTTCTGGAAACTTTCATGAGTGTTTCATCATAATATATTTTCTTTCATTTCATTCCAAACATAATCTGCATCAGTGGTATTAGAGCAGGCTGATCTTGATTGTTTTTCAACACATGTCCCCAACGAGGTCCGAGTATAGCCAGTTGGGTCTCAAGTTTTTATCTCTTGAGGACAATCACTCTCCCACAACCAAGAAACCCTCGATGAAGGCAGAAAAGAAAGACGTGGGAGCATAATATTCTATTAATCTGTTGCTTGAACAAGCTCTCACGCGATAGAGGGATGAAATGATGGAAAATTTTGCACACATCCTTCAAGCCTTCCGATAGCAACAGGTGCACATTCATCAAGAGGCCATTTTGGAGGAACCTCTCCCTTCAAGGTACATTTTAATTTTGATATTCCCATATTTGAAGGTCATATAGATGCGGATTCTCTAGAAAAATGGTTAAATCTATTAGAAGGTTATTTCTCTGTTAAACAAATTTTCGACGGGGAAAAGATCACCTTCGCACTCCTCAAGGCTCTCCCTGTTAGGGACTTAACCCCTCATTTAGGTAGAATAATATATTTCCATGTAATAAAGGTCAATATTAATAAGGCCTAGCAATAAGGAAGAATAAGTCCAATGTAAGAATACCTAATACAAGCTTACGCTTCTAGAAGGATCTTCCTCTAGATGGTTCTTTTGATAGACATATTTAGTATAAATGGGAGTCGAGGGTATGAGAACTTTTTTCTTGGATATTATTGTAATAGATCTCTGCTCTGTTGGAGGTTTCCCCCTCGAAGAGGCAAGTGAACATTGCTCTCGGTAATCAAAGTGATATTTTTGGTGTTATTTTGTTATCATTTTGGTATTATCGTGGTGTTGTTCTGGTTATATTGTTGTTCATCTGCCATTTCTAGCTATTTATTTATGTTCTTCATATTTTTTATATCTGAAATATTACAAGTGGTATCAGAGCACCTTCCTCAATAGAAAATTGTGGGTTAATTTTTTTCAGGATAGAGACATATTCCTACAAAGATCTTTCGTTTTGTGCATAACCCTATGGTTGGGAATTCATACACGTGGGAAATACAAGTGGTACTTAAGCGCACATTTGTTGGCCACCCTTCGAGTGGTAGTGCATCAGGAAACATCTGTATACGGATCGACCTAGATCTCCTGAAGCCCTATGTAGATAAACCAATCGGCCGCCTGATTTCTATAGTGCCACCGAGAACAACACTCAGGAAGATACTCTCTAGTACCTGGGTAGTCAGGTAGTACAGCTAAGGGTACGGTCTAGCCTCCTTAGTTGGTTCCCTGAGATATTAGGTCGAGTACTACTATTGGACTCTGCATGTATATCAGAGAGCTATAGCACATGGAAAACCCTTGTCTGTAGAACCCTTCAATACCTAACCCTTGGAATGGAAATGAAAACAGAACAGATAAAATATATTGTGGCGCAACTATGTCTCCTACATTCGAGTTTTTAAATTACTGCACATTTCTTCATGTTAAGCATTTGGACATTTCATCACTGCAGTATTGTTCAGATTGGAGTATAACTCCACAGGAGTAAAAAAAAAATGAGTCTGGATCCTGTTGGCACCATTATTTGATACATATTCTGTTGGTTTTCTCTCTTCGCCTTGATCGTAGTCATACCTATCATTTTTCAACAAAAACAAAATTGTGGACCCAACCTCCTTCCAACACCCGTATTTGGGCTTTACCACATTGGATTCACCTCATCTCCCTAATCGTTGTGATACACTTCACCCATAACCCATTTTATGTGTGGTCCCACCCGCCCCTTTTCGTGTTCCCTAGTCATCATGGCCCATACTTGTAGCCAAGAATTGGAAGCTTGCTTCAATACATTGCACTCTAATTTCATAGAAACCCAAAAAGAAGTGCGACAGATCAATTCCAATATTCTCTCCATCAGTCAAAAAATGCATTCCTCCATTGCATCTTCAGTTACTACCTCAATCGATGAACTTAGACAATAGCTCAAACAAGACATTACTAACCAGCTTGAATTTGTCACTACGACGATCTGTGCTAAGTTGTATATCCTTGTAAATCTTCCCTTATCTGACCCACCTTTGCATACCGAAGGTGAAACTTCCTCTCATTCCCAGAATTTTCAGCCCCATCACTTTCAGTGTGACCTACGCCTTCCATGTGTGGATGTGACCAAATTTGATGGATCGAATCCCACTGGATGGGTAACTCAAATGGAACATTATTTCTCTTTGTATGGAATTATAATGAGTTGGCCAAACTCCGATATGGTGTTCTCCATCTAGATCAAGAACATTGGCAATGGTGCTAATGGATAAAAAATGACCACCAAGGGTATGTGGCTTGGACACACTTTTGGGTAGAGATTTATGAACACTTTGACATTGATACCAACCATTTAGGTCGTTTGACAAAGTTGAAACAATCTGGCATAGTGGAAGAATTTATAGCTACTTTTGAGCTAATGGATTTTCATACTCAATGGCCTCATGGCTTGGCCTTAGAATTTTTTATCAGTGGCCTCAAGGATGATATTCATGCTCATGTCCTCATGGATTGGCCTTAGAGTTGGGTGGACGCTACTAAAAGAGATAATGAAGCACAACATGTTGTCTCTTCTCAAAACTGTAAACCCTCCTTTATTCCTCGCACTAAACTAGTAACTCCCACTCCTCCTTCTACTCCACTAAAGATCCATAAATTGACCAGGGCCGAAATGGTCGAACACCAACTCAAATTCCTTTTTTATAATTGCGATAAAAAATATTTTCTAGGACACAAGTGTAAGGAAAAAAAAAAATTTATGGCCATCTCAGAGGATGTTTCAGAAGAGATGTTGAGGCTCCCCTTGTGTCTGTGTCACCTTAACCCACAGACATAACCCCTCCCTTAGACCCTCCTGAAGTAGAACCAATCATTTCCCTAAATTTTCTCACTAGATTCTCTGCTCCCCAAACCCTCAAGCTAATTGGTTACATCAAGCATAGGAAGGTCATCATTCTTGTTGATAGTGGAAGCACCCATAATTTTATTCATCACCGCATTGCCCAAGAAACTAATTGCTATATCTGTGCAGTCAATAATTTCCAAATCATGATTGCCAATGGTGGGTCCATGAAATGTGGAGGGCATTGTGAATATGTGTGTCTCCAAATTGGTGACTACCATCTGAAATCTCATATGTTTGGTATCAACATGGGCGGTTTTGACATTGTGTTGGGTGAGGAATGGCTAAGGACTTTAGGTCCCATTGTCATGGATTTTAAGGAATTAACCATGCAATTCGACCAGGAGGGCCAAAAATATAAGTTCTAAGTCATCACCATCGGTTTCCTGGAGATCATTAGTTCCAATCGCATGGAAAATTTGCTCAAAAAAGGTCATTCTGGAATTATTTCCCAACTCCATGCCATCCAAGCCACTGAGACACCCTCTGTGCTGCAGGACCTCCCATCCATCCTCTCTAAACATCAAATGGTTTTTTCCACTCCCCAGGGACTCCCTCCTTCCCATGGTGTTCATGATCATTCCATTCCCCTTGTCCCAGGAAGCCTCCCTCCCAATATTTTTCCCTATCGTCACCCTTTTCCCAAAAAAATGAAATTGAGAAAATGGTTCAAGAACTGCTCAATGCAGGTGTTATCCTCCCTAGTACAATACCCTACTCTTCTCCTATGGTCATGGTCCTTAAGAAATAAGGTTATTGGCACATGTTTCCTAACTTCCACGCCCTCAACAAACTCACCATTAAAGAAAAATTTCCCATTCCTATCATTGATGACCTCTTGGATGAATTGAGTGGTTCCCACTTCTTTACTAAACTTGATCTTCATTCGGGCTACCACCAGATCCTTATGAAAGAGGCAGCCATTCCTAAGACTACCTTTATAACTCATGAGGGCCACTATGATTTTTTTGTCATGCCCTTTGGCTTGTGTAATGCTCCATCCACTTTCCAAAGCCTCATGAATCATGTCTTCTGTCCTTTTCTCCATCATTTTGTGTTAGTTTTCTTTGATGATATCCTCATCTACAACAAAACTTGGACATACCATATTGTTTATGTGGATCACATTCTCCATCTACTCTCTCAGTACCAACTTTTCATAAAACAATATAAATGTGCTTTTGGCGCCTTGGAAGTAGAGTAATTGGGTCATCTTGTTGGCAAGGATGGCGTCAGGGTGGATCCTAAAAATATTGAAGCTATGAAAGATTGGCCTCACCCAAAGACTCTCAAAAGCTTGCAGGGATTTTTGGGTTTAACAGGTTATTATTGCAAGTTGGTTAAGAATTATGGAAAGCTTGTGACACCTCTCACTGCACTCCTTAAAAATAATTCTTTCACTTGGACTCCAACATCTACTTAGGATTTTCAAACCTTGAACATGGCCATGTGCACCACTCCAGTCCCGGCCCTTCCTGATTTCACAAAGACCTTTGTCCTGGAATGTGATTCTTCCGAGAAAGAAATCAACATTGTTCTTTGCAAGAGGGTCGGCCTTTGGCCTTTACCAACAAACAACTATTTGAGAGAAATTTGGGCAAATCAATCTATGAAAAGGAAATGTTGTCTATTTTGCATGCCGTGGATCTTTGGCGACCTTATCTATTGGGGAAACACTTCCAAATTAAGACATATCATCAAAGCCTCAATTATTTTCTGAAACAACACCTTTCCTCCCCTGAGCAACAAAAATGGGCAACTAAGCTCTTTGAATATGATTATGAGATCATTTACAAAAAATGAAAAGACAATGTGGTTGTTGATGCACTTTCTAGAAAATATGAAGATGAAGGGTCTCTTTTTTCTCTCTCTTTCATTGTACCAGATTGGCTCCAAGTTGTTCTCCAGGAATGGCTACACAATCCCAAAAGTTTGCATTTGATACAAACATTGCAATCCAATTCTCCAGTTTCCCTAGGGTACTCTTGGCTCAATGATGAGATTCGATACAAAGGCCATTTGTATTTAAGTAAACAAACAAAACTTAAATCTGTGGTACTTTCTGAGCTTCATGATACACCCATAGCTGGGCACTCTGGGTTTACCAAAAAATATGACTTGGTCAAATGTTCTTTTTTCTGGGAGGGTATGAAACATGACATTCATAATTTTTTGGTTGAATGTGATGAGTGTCAACGCAACAAGGGTGAAACTCTCAAATCTCCTGGCATACTACAACCGCTTATGATTCCACCTGCTATTTGGTGGGACATCTCTATGGATTTTATTGTCGACTTACCTAAATCGGGCAATATATCAGTCATCATGGTGGTATTTTATCGTTTGTACAAGTATGCTCATTTCTATTCTCTTCAACACCCATTTATATCATCTACTGTGGCTCAACTTTTCATGGATCAGGTCTTCAAGATTCATGGCATGCCACATTCTATTGTTTCTGATCGCGACCCAAATTTCACCAACAATTTTGGCAAGAACTGTTCAAGCTCCAAGGCACCCAATTGAATCTCATCATAGCTTATCATCCCCAGACTTATGGTCAAAATGAATTTGTCAACAAATGTTTGAAAACACATTTGAGGTGTTTTGAATTAGAAAGGCAGAATCAGTGGGCTCAATGGTTACCACTAGCTTAATGGTGGTACAACACTTCATACCATACATCTATGCACATGAATCCTTTTGAAGTGGTATATGGACAAAATCCACCTTCATTCCTCCCATATTTGCTAGGTGTCTCTAAGGTCCAGGCGGTTGACCAAACGCTTATAGTTTGAGAAGCTATTCTCCATACCCTCAAAAAGAATTTTGTCATGGCCCAAAATCGCATGAAACAACAAGCAGATCAAGGTTGCTTGGAGTGTCAATTTGCAGAAGGGGATTAGGTGTTTCTTCGACTGCAACCTTACAAGAAAACTTCCCTCAAGGATGACCATTGTTAGAAACTAGCAACCAAATTTTATGGTCCTTATATCGTTCTAAAGCGTGTGGGTTAGGTGGCCTATTAGTTAGTTTTTCCCAGTCATTCTAAGCTCCATCATGTTTTTCATGTTTCCTTCTTAAAGAAGGTGATTGGAAATAAGTGCCAAACTCAAACCAACCTTCTTGAGTTGGATGAAGAAGGCTCCATTTGGATACAACCACAAGCAGTTTTGGACCAGTGTGAGAGTCGACTGCGTTAGCGAACCATCAAGGAAGTGTTAGTCCAGTGGAAAGATACAACTCCAGCAGATGCCACTTGGGAACCAACTACCATTCTGCAGCAATTTCCCCATCTAAAGCCTTGAGGACAAGGTTGTTTTTAAGGGGGAGGACATGTTATGGACCTAACCCCTCATGTAGGTAGAATCATATATTTCCATGTAATAAGGCCTAGCAATAAGGAAGAATAAGTTCAATGTAAGAAGACCTAATAGAAGCTTCCACTTCTAGAAGTATCTTCCTCTAGATGGTTCTTTTGATAGACATATTTAGTATAAATAAGAGTCAAGGGTATGCAAACTTTTGTCTTGAATATTATTGTAACAGAGCTCTACTATGTTGGAAGTTTCCCCCTCAAAGAGGCAAGTGAACATTTCTCTCGGTAATCAAAGTGTTATTTCTGGTGTTATTTTGTTATCATTTTGGTATTATCGTGGTGTTTTTCTGGTTATATTGTTGTCCATATGCTATTTCTAGATACTTATTTTTGTTATGAATACTTTTTATATCTGTAATATTATACTCCCCCGTGTCAAACATTGGTGGGAAACTTATTGGGAGAAAAGTTTCACAAGGGAATCCAGAATATATGTGGTCGATCCCACTTGGGATTTTTTTGTGGATACGGTCAAAGAGCAATACTATGTTGTTGATAACTATGAAGACTAGTACATGAGATGGACCACACTGCAACAAGAGAAGATCCAAACAGTGTCGGAGTTCACAAATACTTTCCATACCTTGCACACCAAGATAGGTATCAGAGACTCCAAGTGACATCTGGTTTTGAAATACCGTGGGGCTCTACATAGGTACATCCAAACTGAAATGGATTTACTAAACATCTCATCATTAGGAGCTACCTATCGATATGATGTCAAAATCGAGCAAAAATTTAGGCACCAGAACAAAGGGGAATTCAGGTATGCAAATATGCTACAACCAAAGCATGGTAAGGACAGACCTACCCAGCAACCTCCAGACAACCAGTCCAAGACACAAGACAAGAAGGGTAATGGAAAGATGAAGAATGACACTGGGAAGTGGTGTGAATTACACAAAATCCCCTGGCACAATGTCAATGAATGTCGTTCGAAATAGTAATTAGTGATCGAGGTCAAACAGAGTCAAACCCTGATTCAGAATCTGATCCAGAAAATATTGAAAATAGACAGATCATCGACGCAGAACCCACTGCCATTGTCGTGACCACCATAATTCAACCAGAATAATCAGTAGACCCTGAAGAGGGGGAGCGCCTCTTCCATCCACATATGTGGGTGAAGGGGACCCCAGTGCATTTCATTGTTGATAATGGCAGCTGGAAGAACCTCATCTTAGCTAAGGTCGTCAAACAATTTGGGTTGTCGACAACACCACACCCTCAGCCACACAACATCGGTTAGCTTCACCAAGGACAAGATCTTCATGTCAGTCAGCAGTGCCACCTATCCTATGGCATCCAACCCTTCAAAGATGAGGTAATATGTGATGTTTCCCTTCTTAATGTATGTGATGTGGTTTTGGGCCAACCATATATGTGGAGACGTCATGTTGTCTACGAGTCTAGACCCTGTAGTTTCATTATTATTTTGGGAGGTCATCTCTACAGGATACCAGAGGTAGTTCTGACTACTGCTCCACCAAAACAGTGTCGCAAGGTAATCTCTCATACTGCAAAATTCATCCTCTTCACGGTCTTCTCAAAGGATGCACATAAGACCACTACAACTACTACAGCCTCAACACCTTATATCCAGCAAAAACAGATTTCTTCTTCACCTACAATGGTGCCTACACAATGCCCCATCAAACCCAGAGACAACAGATTGGGGGAGCATATTCAACCCTGCTAACAATAGGTTGGTGATAGTCTTCCATAAACGAAGCAACATAACTAATCCAACAAAGCACACAACTCACCAAGATTCAAATTTAGAAAATTCTTTCCTCTCTTCCCTAGGCACTCAATGCAATGGATACCATTGCTTCCTAAGGGGAGAGGATTGATCCAGGTGGATATTGGTGGCCACCCACCTATTCCAACTGGCTCCTTTTGTCAGTTTTTAGTTCAGCACATCTTTCTGTACTTCTTTATAATTGTGAGCTCTACACTTATGGGGTTGTATCAAGCCTCACACATTCTCCAGGTGGATATGGGTGGCCTCTTGCCTAATCCAAATGGCTTATTTTTTATGTTTTCATGTCATCACATCTTGTTGTACTTTCAGGGCTATTTTGGGGCCCTAAACGTTTTTTTCTTGACTTTCCATAGTCATTCTATAGACTAAGTGTAAGTCTAATGGAATAATGTGTATTTCTCTGAAATACCTTTCCAACAAGATATCACACACCTAAAACAGAGGTCATATGCAAAAGTTACAACCCTAGGAAGTTGAGGTACCAAATTACACCAACTTACCCATATGGCCCACATGACTTTTGGCGTTTCACCTTCTAGGGTTAGGTTTTTGGATATCTAAGGTTTTGGAATTCCTGTTTAACATAAAAAGGCCTTTGAAGCCTCATTGTAATCATCTTCTTGCGAATGAGAGTAGTCGTCACATCTCTTCTCAAAGATAAAGCTGCCACCATTCTAGCGAGTTTTGCACTCTGTATTTTTACAGTCTCTTACAATTATTTCATTAATAGAAATTAAGTATTGTTGTATTTCTCTATTTCCAAAAATTTTCATGAGTGTTTCATTGTAATATCTTATCTTTCATTCCATTCCAAACATAATCCAGATCAGTCTAAGCCCTTTTACTCCTTGTAGCAACCTTTGCAAAATATTTTTTTTTTATGACAACAAGATAGATCTTGATGGGGGGTGTATGCCCTTATACTCCTCCAAGGATTTAAACAAATTAACATTGAAACAAGAAGAAAAAATACAATTATGCAGAAATTCCTTACCAATTCCAATAGATGGCATGAAAAACACTTATTTATCGAGAATATTCCATCAAGTCACCAAGAAAATGAGCATCAAGAGATAGTGATATCCTTCCTTCCAATAGACAAGTAAAAATCATTCACAATACACCAAGAGAGAGATAGATTGATTTTCCCAAGTAGGGTGAGAATTTCAGCCAAGAGAGTATGTAACTCTCAAAACCATGATCCAAAATGAGAGTAACATGACCTTTATTTATACAAGGTCATCTAACCCTAATTTGTCCACTTTAATTTTTCAACAACAAAATAAAAGAGGGTCGACCTTCTAATTTTTATTTACACTTTACAAAAATTAAATAACATTAAATTAAAAGCCTCTAAAGGGTCATGCCATGATGCCCTAAAGGATGATGTTATGCCTCCAAGAGAGACATTGAGCCCCTAGATGAAAATCATCTAGCCTCCAAAGGCCATGTTTCACCTTGTCAAGTGCTAGGGTGATTAGAAATCCATCTCTCTCCATCAAATCACATCACATCACCATCAAACTCCATCAAGACCACATCAAGAAAGGTGACATCAATGGATAGGGTATGACATCCTAGGCCTCCCAAGGCCAATGTTGAAATGAAAGGGACCAAAATGTGGTCATCTCATGTTGTCCAAGTGCCTCCAAAGTAAAATTTCATCTTTCCAAGTGTGTAATGAGAAGGGACGCATCATCCAACCCATGGGCTTCAAGCCCCTATGAAGGTCCAAGTAACCTTGTTCCTCCATGGAAAATATTTTACATGTCAAAGTCTTGTAAAGACAAACAAGTTAGCTCTCCAAGGGTCCACAAGTCACATGTATCATGCCAAGTAAGCCATATTTAATAAAAGAACCACCCAAACATGTGCATCAAATCCCCCCTTTTCAAAATAAACAAATGCTCAAAGACCTTATACAACTTGTCAAATTTAGGTGTGGGAGGGTTGTCATGGTACCCTATTGGGTAGATCATTACCCAAGTCAATGAGTGTTTCCCAAGAAGACCCTCTCTAAGTCAAGTAAAAGAGTATGATTTGGATGGGGCATGACTTTTGGGCATGGGGTTTCTTGACACACAAGGGATAATATTGTCTCATTTATGGGTGCCTTTGTAGAGGGTGTGCTACATCCTCGTTCATAATGCAACCTTTTTCCAATCCCTTTATTTACCATTAATTTATTAAGGTTCGAACATTGAGTATTATGTGAAATGGAAAATAAAGAGTACAACAATGCCACTTGAATCTAGGAACACATTGAGTGCCATGTGAATGGAAATTAAAATGCATCACAAATGCATTCCCTCAACAAGCGGGACATTTATTAATTATGTGTTTTATTTTTTAGGTCCTTGAATTTTGTAGAGATGTTAGAAAATAGGATCATGGAGAAATAAAATAAGACAAATGCGGAAATAAAACACATAAGATACACAATACAATAGAGACATAGATATATGTGGTTCACCTAGTGTGGGCTACATCCACCAAAGAAATTGCCATGTCCTTCCTTTACTATTATCCAGCAAATGAAGGAATACAACCTATAACACACTCGTTGTCATTTACTCTTCTTTCTCTCATAGTCTCCTCTCTCAGAATACAATATTTGCAATGATGCATAGCTGCAATACATTTCCCTCATAAAAAAATAGGGTTTCCTTCAAGGGAAAAAAACCCTAACATAACTTCTACTGTCAAATATGCGACCTTATAATGAATGGTCCAGATTTACTATGAAATTACAATATACATTTACAAGGCAATTTTTTCTTTGGGGGCCTGCTTTCCCCTGAACCCCCCAGTCAAGGGGATGATCCCACCATACCCCACAAGGGTGAAAGACCCCTCTGCAACCCCGTATGTAGGGGTGTACAATATTCCAAGTTGTATAGTCTTCATGGGGTTGTTGAAGGAAAATCTCCCTGCGGACAGGTAGACCTCCTCAAAGAGATAGACTCTTAACTCTAATACAAAAAGTGCTTATCATGGTCACTGAATTCCTTTTAGATCTAGGTGGACTAGTGTGTGAGAAGGAAGGAGAAAAGAAGTACCTTTTACCGGTGTTTGTCCCTGCACTCTCCGAGTTGAGTTCCAATATTTCACTCCTCGATAAGCCATGTATACAAACAAAGTATGACTACTTCCTACTCTATCAAGATTAGTCCAAAATAG